>JAOEGS010068437.1:0-17438 GCA_025447755.1 Corythornis vintsioides
TTCTTTCTTTCTTTCTTTCTTTCTTTCTTTCTTTCTTTCTTTCTTTCTTTCTTTCTTTCTTTCTTTCTTTCCTCCTTCCTTCCCTCCTGTCTTTCCCTCCTTCCTTCCCTCCTTCCTTCCCTTCTTCCCTCCTGTCTTTCCCTCCTGTCTTTCATTTCTTCTTTCCCTCCTTTCCTTCCCTCCTTTCTTTCCTTTCTTCTTTCCCTCCTTTCCCTCCCTTCTTCCTTTCCCTCCTTTCTTTCCCCTTTCTTCCCTCTTTCCCTCCCTTTCTTTCCCTTCCTTTCCCTCTCCCTTTCTTCCTTCCCTCCTATTTCCCCCTCCTCCTCCCTCCTTTTCCTCCCACCCCTTTCTTCCCCCCAGCCGACAGCAGCCTCCTGCCCTCCCTGCTGGACATCCTGCTGAAGCTCTTCAGGAAGATGATAGATGTCACTCTGCCATTTCACCTCACCCTTCTGAACATCTGCTTCTCCAACTTCCAAGACCTGCCCAGCAGCAAAAAAGGCTCCATCAGGTCCTATCTCCAGCAGATGGCACCACCCTCAGGCCCTGGCAAACATCCCCTGGTGAGCTGAAAAAGAAAATTCCTCTGATCAGGGATCATTGGAATCAGAGAAGCAGCCAGCTTGGCAAAGAACCTTGGGCTGAGCCAATCCAACCAGTCCCTCTGCTCTCCAAGGTACCATGTCCCTCAAAACCACATCCAAACACCCCCAGGGATGGGGCCTCAACCCCCCCTCTGCCTTGGGCAGCCCGTGCCAGGCTCTGGCTGCTTTTCCTGGGGAAAAAAAATCCCTAATGTCCAGTCAAAATCTCCCCTGGAGGAGCTTGGTGTTGCTAAAGTAGAGCTTAGCTGCTAGGAGGTGCCACAGAACAGCCTTAGAATTTTATTTCTGGGTTCTTTTGCCCCAGGAAGCAGAAGATGCTTGGAATCCCAACTTCCAAAGAGCTGGAAAAAGCAGGAAAGTTTCAGAGGAAGGGAAAAAAGAAGCAATTCCTGCCTTCCTGGTGTCTCCTGGTGCCATTGACCTGGAAGTCTTCAGGGAACTTCCAGAAGACATTCAAAAAGAAATCCTTTCTGGAGAGGACCAAGCAATTCCTGCTGGGAAATATTTGGGCACAGAGGTGCAAAAAGAGCTGCTCAGGGAATGGAAGGCTCAAAAAACTGCTTCAGATCAATCCCCTGGGAAAGGCAAAGCAAGGAAAAGGAGGAATGTGGCACCTGGGTCATCATCTATGAGTTTGCTGAGGTATTTCAAACCCCAGTGAGGGGATTTGCCAGGGTAGAGACACTACAGGATTCAGCAGCTGAATTAGGAACTCACTGTAAGGTGGGAAGATAACAAAAGATTTCCAATATTCCCATTTTTGGACATAAAAGCTGCTGGGCATTCTTTTTAAGTAGCAATTAGTCTGTTTTTTCTTTTGTTTTCTTCTATATTGAGATTTATCTGCTGAATCTTTAGTGCTTTGAAGCATAAAGCAGGGTTTGGATTCAGCTTCAGATGGGAGAAGGGATTTTTTCCTTCCATTTTCACCTGCTCTGGTAGGTCTGGGTCCTGGGCACTGTCTCTGGGTCTTTGTCACTGGTTTTGGGGACCCTGACACTGGTTCTGGGGTCCTGGTCACTGGTTCTGGGGTCCCTGTCACTGTCTCTGGGTCCCTGTCACTGTCTCTGGGTCTTTGTCACTGGTTTTGGGGCCCCTGTCACTGGTTCTTGGGACCCTGTCACTGGTTTTGGGGACCCTGTCACTGGTTTTGGGGACCCTGACACTGGTTCTGGGGTCCTGGTCACTGGTTCTGGGGACCCTGACACTGGTTCTGGGGACCCTGACACTGGTTCTGGTCCCTGGATACTAATTATGCTAATTCCTCTTCAGATAACAATGCTGCTCTGCAATTCCAATCAAATATAACACCCATTTCCATGACAATGTTGTAATTCTTCTGTAATACCAGTGGTAAAGATTTGTCTCTCTGCTGCTCTGGGGATTTTAGGACCTTTTTATGCTCAAAATCCTTCAGTTGCAGGTGCCAGGAAGGATAAAACAAGGGAGAGAAATCAGAGAAGAGCTGCAAACATCAATTCACAAGCATGAAACAGCAAAACTCAGAACACAGGGAACTTTTCCCTTTCCATCTGTGCAAAAGAAGATGGGTTTAGTACAATGAGAAAGAAAAGAGAAATCAAGATTTCCTTCATCATCTTTTGAGGTCTTTGAAGAAACTCTTTCTCATAGTAGAAAAAAAACCCCAAAAACTTAGTTGACAACTCTCCTAGCAACTGCTCATTTTGAAAGGAAAAGTTTTCAACACCTTTTGCCAGCAAAAAACCAAATATTATTTATAAGAATGACTTAATAAACAACTAATATTTTATTACTTAAACTTTTCTCACTCTCCATCCTGAGGTATCTTGACTGTGGGAGAAAATCTGGGAAACTTCATCCATTATTTTCTTCTAGTGCATTTCTCTGGAGAGATTTCAGAGCAGTTTGCTAGGATAGGAGGAAAACATTCATTAAAAAGCAAAAATAAAACCCACAGGGCTCATTCCATTGGCTTTAGTTTGTTAGCTGATGAGTTTTAGCAAATTCTCTTTTATTACAGGAAAATACAGTCAAGATTTCAACTCAGTTCTCTGGCTTCCAATCTGAGAAGCAGCTGCCAATCAAGAGATGCTTTGGGGATACCAGAGCTTCCCCAATAACCCTTTTAAACCGTGTTTGGTCGACTCCTGGCTCTTCACACCCCCACAGCAACCAGGTTTCAGGAGCCAACCTCCCCCGAGCCCTTCCCAGTCCATCCCAGTCCCCTCCCAGTCCATTCCCAGCCCCTTTCCCCCCCTCACAGCCCCTTTCCCGCCTTCCCCCCTCACCGCCCCTTTCCCGCCCTCACCGCGGGGCACGCTGGGAGTTGTAGTCCCGGCTGCCAGTGCCCTCCCGTGCCGCCTGGGACTACAACTCCCAGAATGCACCGCGGCCGCCTCCCGCCGCTGGGCCGAGTTTGAGGCCTGTGCTGGGATCGAGACTCCCGAACTGGGTTGAACTGGGAGGAATGGGCGGGTAGAGCATCGTTGGGGTGTCGTGATGTTTTGAGTGTCGCTTTTTCCCCGCGCTGGCCGCGTGTTATGAGGGCAAAAGGGATAAGGGGGGTCCGGGCCTAACGCTGAGGGCTCCGGGCCTAACGCTGAGGGCTCCGGGCCTAACCCTGCGGGTTCCATCTGCTGCTCCCCGTGGGCCTGGGAGGGTTTGGGGTTGTGCTTGAGGATAGTCTGGCTTGTTGGCCTGCTGGGGAAAACCCCTTTGGCCTTGGAAGGGAGTTTGGAGCCATGAGGGGGGGTCGGGGGGGTCGGCCCTGCTCCCAAGAAACAGTGGCCAGGCCTCAAGTTGCTCCTGGGAAGTTTGGATATGAGGAACAATTTCTTCCTGGGAAGGGTTGTCCAGGGCTCTCCCAGGCGTGGAGGTTTGGGAAATGCCTTCCTATCCTTGTCTAGTTTTTCATACTCAGATGATCTCTTGTGCTTTTTGCTTCTAGATTGATGGAGAGAAAAAAAAAAATGAGTGAAGATTGGGACAGAAACCTGGATAAGAAGGAGGCCAAGCTCCTTGGAAGAACGTGGTGCCTCCCCTCCTGATTAAATAATAAAAAATATATATTTATATTCATAAATAAATGAATAAATGCCTTGAAATCTCTCCAGGGCAACTGCAAATGTTATTTGCTTTGGTTTTGCCTGCTGCAATATGAGCAGATCCATTGGGATTTGCTTTTTTTCCCAAAGGATATCACCCCACATCCCCCTTGAAGCTTTGAAATTCACTTTATTTCCACTTCAAGCAATGCAAGGAAGTTGAAATTGGAATGAAACCAAGAGGGGGGAAAAGGAAGAGCTGGAAAAAAATGAGTTAAAAATTAGTTTATTTCCTTCCAATGGAAAAAAAAAAAAAAAAAAAGAGTGATTTCTTTCCTTCTAACGTGGCTATAAAGTTAAGACTTTAAAAAAATTTTTCTTCCCACAAGGGCCCTCCCAACCTCAATTACTTTACAAGGCCATAAAGCTGCTGGCAGTTTTTCTTGATACCTGCTGTAAAAGAAAAAAAAAAAAATCCACCTTTTCTCTCCTATTTTCCTGGTTTTCCTTCCTTCAGTTAACCCTTTATTTTTTTTTGATGTATTTTCAGACAGTCTAGAAAGGAAATAAGAAATTAATAATAATAATAATCTAATCATTCACTTCAATCACAGCACTTCCCAGAGGAGAGAAATATCCAGTTACAGAGCTGGAATCTGGAAATCAACATTTAAATTTGATTTATATCAATAATAATTTCTACCCAGAGAAGGGATTCCAAATAATCAGATTTGGGGAAGTTTGTTCCATGGGACAAAATATTTATTTGCTGCTTTTTTTTCCCATTCTAGAGGAGAAACAACAAAAAAAATTAGACTTTAAACATCAGAGTACTACTGAATAGTTATAATTTACTAAGGGACAAAGGAATTTAGGATGGAAAATGGGTTTTTTAGGGCAAAGGCAGGATGGAAAGTGGGTTTTTTAGGTAGAACATTTATCTCAGTGTGCTTTTATATTGCAATGTACATTGCAAAGTTCTTTTAATTAGAAAAATAAGTCATTTTCAGTACTGAAATGCAAGAATCTCTCTGTGTTTATAAAAAAACACCAAAAAAAACACCAAAAATATTTGGATTTTTCTTCTCCTTACCTGTTAGTACCAGGGAGGGGGGGTTCAATATCATGGGTGAAGTGAAGCAAGAAGCAGAATTACATCATCTTGATGTAATTCTGCTCATTTTCCACACCACAAATTTACCAAATACACTCTCTCCAGCAGTGTCTGAAGTCTTTTTATCCTTTTCCATCCCATTTTGAGGGAGAAAAAAACACTTTTTTTAGAGCTTAGGAGCTGACCTGTTCCGACTGCTAATTCTCCCTGTTGGTTCCTGATTCTAACTCCTCTTTTTCTTGGCTTTAGAGCACCTAAAAAGTTTGAAATGGGGATGAAGAGAAAGAATAGGATGTTTTCTCTTTTTTTTTTCCCAGCATAATTAAATGGAATTATCCTGTGGAATCCACTAGGGAGAGAAATGGGACTTGACCCCCAGCATGTTGAGAGAAAATGAAGTAGTAAATTGGAGTCATGACTCAAAATCACTTGGCAAAAAACCCTTGATCCCACCTCTGGACTTTAAATAACTTAGTTCTTTGTGTCATCAGTGACAAAAAAAAATGCCAACACACCTTTTGGACTCAAGTGTTGGCCTTTTTTTTTTTTTGCTGAGTGTTAAATCCATGTGAGAAAGCAAATAAGTGAGCAAGGGCTGATGATGAGAAATGAAACAGAAACCAGGAGGTTTCCTCTAAAAATAGAAGATGAGCTGAATATTTCTCCCCATCTTCCTGTTCATAATTAGGTGGGGAAGGAAAAAGAAGAAATGATTTCATTTTTTTATGACAGTCCCAGAGAGAAAAACATGAGAACAGAGCAATGAAGACGTCAAGAGATTTTATTGGGCTCCAATTAGGGAGCTTCTTCATTCTTTGGGTGGGATTTGTTGATTACCCTCCAGATATTTCTCCTTTGATGTCTGTGGGTGGAGAATTTTAACACAACTGGGTTGGTTTTTTCCCCCTTTTTATTGTCCACAACTGAAAATCTTCTTGGCATTGCTGAATATTCCTATTTTCCAAGTCTATATTGGGATGAAAAGCTTTGATCGTGGAGAAGTCCCACACTAGAAAGCAGTTGAACCTGAGCAAAAATGAGTGACAATTTCTCCTGGTGAGCAATAGAAATTCAAATAGGACTGGAATGTTTCATAAACCACCAGTGGAAGCAACTGGTCTCACATAAAATAGGGATTTGTTTTTAATATCAAGGGGTTTTTTTCTATTAAAGTGTATTTGAAAGAATTATAAATCAATAGAAAAAAAAAAGTGGCTTCTTAAAGAGTATTTTAAATAATTATAAATCAATAGAAAAAAAAAAAATGGGATTTTGGTGCTGTGTACTAATCAGTTCTTGCAATTAGAGCTGAAATTAAGTTTGTTTCTACATTAGAATAAACCAGTCAGGAATCAAAAATACCTGGATAAACTAAATCTCAACCAAACCAACTGCAACATCCACAATATCAGGATGCTAGAGCACAGCAAAAGAATTTAAATCAACCTCACTCTTGGTGTCAGTGGGGAAAACCCAGGAGAAAAAAAAAAACAACAAAAAACCCAAAAAGCAGGTTTTTGAGGAAGGACAAGAAATATTTGCTAAAGCTCTGTCCAAATATTGGTGATTCTGGGGATTTGCATATGCAGGAAATCTTTTCCTGAGGAGGTGCACTTCCTGATTTGGGGTGGAGATATATATATGTCTCAGCAAAAGAGAGCTGAGGGAAGTCAGGGCTTTGCAAAGGATCCTGCTCTTCAGAGTGAAGATCCTCCCAGAGGTAAGAGTGGCACTGGGTAGGGTGGGTGGGAGTGAGGAAAGTGGTTTCAGGCTCCAGGTGCCACCAGGATGGAGTGTGCAGCCAGCAAAGGGTTAAAGTGAGTGAGTTTTGCTGCTGGGGGTTGAAAAAGAGGAGCTGATCAACTACAAAATCTTTGGCTGCTCTTTGTCAAGCCATCAACTGCTGATTTTTAGCCTGGAAAAGAACAGAAAAGCAACAGCAAGAAATTCAAAGGGTTTTTTTGCAGCAGCCAGTGGGGAAAAGCTGAGGGAAAAAAAGTGCTCAGGGGTTTGGGAGCTGCTAAAAATCCATCTCATTTTGCAGCTCTAGATGTCCTCAGGAGGAAATAGCTCCAACTTGCTGAAGTTCTCTTGGTTGAAACCAGCAGCTTGGGAGGTGGAGGGGGGCAAAAAAAACCCAACTCATGGTTTTCACTGAAAATCTCAAGGGAAGAGGGTTTTTTTTTCCCCTCTAGCACCTCTCAGTCAACTGCTCCACTCTCTTGTGAAGTCAGAGAGGTGGGAACTGGGAGGAGTGACCAGTCTCTGCTCTCCTTTCCCACCCCATCTTGGAGTAAAAGCACTTGGACTGGTCCTACTGGTGCTCTCAGAATCTTTCTTCAGAAAGAAGCTGGGAAAAAAGAGTTGCCAAAGAAACTTCTGGAACCTCAACTGTCCTTCTGTGGTTGTCAAAAGTCCATTTCACAACCAGCCAGAGCTGCTTTTGAGCTACATGAGGTTCTTAGCTTGGAGAAAGGAGCAAACCAAGCTCTGCTTTGGGTTTATTTCACCCCAAACTGACTTTCTTTTAGCTTTTCTAGATGGATAACCAAGCTTTTGAGCTGCATGGAGAGAGGATACAGAACCATGCCCCAGGAAAAGACTGGCCAAAGAAAGAGGTACCAAAAACTCCATTCTTTAGCTGACTTTAATCTGAATAAACTGAGTGTTGGAGGATTCCCCATTGAATTGAAGAGCAAAAAAACTACTTTAAAACTCATAGAATCATTTGAAAAGCCCTTTGGGATCAAGTCCAAACCTCTACCCAACATAATCATGACCACATCAGTGTGTGGTAACCTTGAGTATCTCCTCTGAGTTACACATGACACCCCTATTTCAGTTTTTCTTCTCCTTTTTTCATCATTTGGTTGGTTTTGGGGGGTTTTCCCCCCTTGAGAAAAAAAAGAATTCCCCATCATTTTCCCATTTAATTTGGTGCTGAATGAACAGGGAAAGTTGGTGGCTCAGATTTTATGGGTGTTTGCAGCTTCTTGGGTGGAAATACACCTCCAAACCTTCATTATCATCATTATTATTATTATTAAGTATTCCATACTGCACTCTGGCAGCTTGAAAACTTGGAAATTGCTGCCAGTTAAAGGTCCTTCAAAGGGCAAAAAAAAAAAAGAGGATTTCAAAAGCATTTCACTCTCAAGCCCTGGGAGACTCTGAGTGCTGCTCTTGTGATGGTTCATTGAACCCCAGCTTTAGAAAGAGCCTCATTTGAACTGAAGAAAAGATGATCTGTGAATAGAACAGGGTGATATTTTGAGTGCTTTTCTGCTGGCAAGTGAGATGTGTTGGGAAAGAGCTCGTGTCAAATGGATTTATTGAGTAAAAAAAAGAGTCATTTTGTTAAAATCAGCAAGTATTCCTCTTTTTTTTTTTTCATTGCTGAAGAAAACAACGTTCACAGCTCATTTCCAAGCCCTTGCTGGCCAAAAAAAAATCAATTTTTTAAAGGCAGCTCAAGCTGTGCACTCAGAATCAGTAAAACTGGGAAAAAAATGGGCTAGAAATGACAGTTTTTATTCATCTGAAGCTGCAATTTCATCAACAGCAGTGCTTAAGGCACCTGAAACCTTAAATATCCTCCCCAAGGTGCTGCTTCTTCGTGGTGCCTCCTGCAAAGAACTTGGGATTTTTTTCTGCTGCTGCCCTTAACCCTCCTGAATTCACATGGCCACGTGCTCCTCATGTTCACAAAGGTATTTTTCAGCCAAAAAAATGATGCCCAGAGCAATTAGTCCAGATAAAATTTCCCCATCCTGGTCTTTATTCTCCACTGCCAAGGCTGACCTGAGATGTGACATCAAACATTTGTGTCCCAGAGGTGAAGGTTTGGGATGTACATTATCACAGTGAAAAAACCCACCCAAATTAATGAAATATTCCATTTCTAATCTGTTTTTGGGGTTTTGTTTCAGGAAAGAAAGGGCAGCTGGTCCCTCATGAAGGTGTTTCTGGTGTGTCTCTTGGCCTGCTTCCTCACCACAGCCATTGGAGTGCTGATCCTGTCCTTGGTTTATGTCAACACCACCACCACCTACATGAGTGTTTCACCTTCCCCCAAACCAGAGGAGGAAAAAGTGGATGTGAAATTCCAGTTCCTCAACCACCTGGGCAATTCCAAGGTATTTGGAATAGAATTTGGTTGTCTTGTGCACTCATATTCTGGCATCATCCAGAGCTGGACAGTTTAATGCCCCCTGGTTTTTAAGCATCAGTTTAAATCTCTTACCCAAAGTTCTTTTGTTGTCTCCTTTGGGATTTCTGTAACTCTGTAAAATACTGTGAAAAGTGACTAAAATCAGGAGAAAATTCTCAGAGAAAACAGAAACAGGTCCCTTTGACATTTCCCCAACCCAAGAATTCCCTGAAATAATTGGGAACTGTTTGCTCATCACAATGAATTCTCCACAATTAATACAACTCTCCCACTCTTCACTCCACAGATCCATAGCTACCCAGGAGGGGAAATTCAGTGGGCAAGATTCAGGAAGGATATCAAGGAATATGAAAGTGCTGAAGAAATGGAATTTGGGCAGAGCATCAACAACCATCGTTCCAAAATGACTTTTGGAACCTTAAGGATCAAGAGCAAAGGGCTCAGGGCTCCCCACTGGCATTTCAATGCCAATGAGCATGGCTACTTGCTACAGGTAGTACCTGGTGAGCTCAGCTTGCCCTAAACATCAAGAAGATGTGAATATATAAGGAGAAAAAAAATCCTTATTTCCCCTTTTTTATCTCCACTGGCTGTGGAAAGAGAGAAAAAAGTGAAGGGCATCATATTATTTGGAAGCTCAGCTACTTAATATCCCCATTATTAATTAATTTCTCACTCTTCCTGTTTGGATCAGTGTAGAACTGATCTCCACCTGAGTGGAGGATCCTCCTTGGAGTAAGTTTTGGGTTCAAGATTACTCCTTTAGCTGTTGACAGTAAGAAATGGGTTTAATGTGTTGCCAGGTAGGGAAAAACTTTGGATTTCAGTTCACAAAGGTTTGAGGCATCAGGTTGGTTTTTTTTCCAGACATCATCTGAATGAATCAAGGAACAAGTGGCAGGATGAGGAACCAACCTCAAGTTGCCCCAGGGGAGGTTGAGGTTGGAGCTGAGGAGAAATATCTCCATGGGAAGAGTTGTCCAGGGTAGGGCTGGACTCCCCAGGAGGCCTGGGAGGGGTTTCCAAGCCCTGGAGCTTTGGTGCTGAGGGCCACGGCTCTGTGGTGACCACGTTGGACTCCAGGAGCTGCAAGTTCTCTTCCAACCCAACCAATTCTCCTGTTTCTTTGCCACTCTTGAGAGAGATGAAATGAGAACAGTGCCATTGCAATCATTCCTTTGTGGTGATGTCACAGGGCAGTGCCTGGATTGGAGTGATTGGTGCAGATGACAGTGTGGTTGTCACTTACAACGTCACTGCTGGCCAGGTCATCTTCTTCCCAAGGAACACTGTGCACTGGATCAAAAACCTGGGCTCAGAAGACTGTGTGTTCCTGCTGTTTTTCACAACACATGAAGAGCTTCAGACTTTGGATGTGGATGATGCTTTTTTCTCCACCCCAGAAGACATAGCAGCCAGAGCTTTGAAGGTCTGTATGGTGGGATGTCCAACCTCTAGCCCTTAGCATCCCAGTGCAGGTGGTTTCTATTTTTTTTAGGGAGAATCCTCCCTCATTTTACTGCTCTCTCCAGTGCAGAAGGATGGACACATCCTTCCTTCAACTCTCTGCTGCCCCTTCATGCAGCAGGAGAAAGAAATCACCATGCTGTGTCCCCAAAAAACCTTTCCTCCTCTTCACATTTCTCCTCAGTTCCTGGAGGGACCCTCTGTGTTTCCAAGGGTGGAAGGGAAAAGAACCCAATGAAGCCAAAAATTAGCCCCCAAATTAGCCCAAAACTAATTTCCTTGATGAATTCTCTGCTCTGAGGTCTCAGAGGAAACTCTCTCCTCGTTCTAATGGATCTCATTGAGCTAAGGTGGGTTATTCAGTGAAGCAAAAACCTGAATTCCTTGGCTTTTTGTCTTTTCCACTTCATGTGCATCGTGTGTCCTGCAGCCACAGGGTGGGGTGAATTTCATCAGGACCTTCAAGAAACAAGCAGAAGATCAAGCAATCAACCTCCCACCCAACTTGGATGAGCTGGTGCAAAATGCCACCTACCTGCAGTCTCCAGACAACCTGGTGTGGCAGTACTTCTACAACCTCAAAGGTACTTGGGATCTAGAGAACATGGAGATGTTTCCACCAGGGCAGAGATTTTCTCCAAAGCTGGTTGGAGAATCCAAGCTTGGTGGGAGAACCAAAGCTGGTTGGAGAACCAAAGCTGGGTGGTGACCCAAAGCTGGTTGGAGAACCAAAGCTTGGTGGTGACCCAAAGCTTGGTGGTGACCCAAAGCTGGTTGGTGACCCAAAGCTGGTTGGAGAACCAAAGCTGGCTGGTGATCTAAAGCTTGGTGGTGACCCAAAGCTGGTTGGTGACCCAAAGCTGGTTGGAGAACCAAAGCTTGGTGGTGACCCAAAGCTGGTTGGAGAACCAAAGCTGGTTGGTGACCCAAAGCTAGTGGTGACCCAAAGCTTGGTGGTGATCCAAAGCTGGTTGGTGACCCAAAACTGGTTGGAGAACCAAAGCTACTTGGTGATCTAAAGGTTGGTGGTGACCCAAAGCTGGTTGGTGACCCAAAACTGGTTGGAGAACCAAAGCTGGCTGGTGAAAGCTGGTTGGAGAACCAAAGCTGGCTGGTGATCTAAAGCTTGGTGGTGACCCAAAGCTTGGTGGTGACCCAAAGCTTGGTGTTGAAGCAGAACCTGCTCACCCAGCTCTCTTTTCTGCAGGTTCAGCAGAACATCCTTTCCCAGGAGGAGTCTTCCAGTGGGCTCGTTACCGTCGCAACGGCACCGGGCTGAATGAAACTGAGCAGATCTTCAGTGAGTCTCTGAACAAGGTGGGCAGGGGGGCTCTTCAGAGACAACCAGGGAATGTTTTGGGGGCTCCCCTCATGGATTTTCTCCTGTTTGCCAGCATGAAAACACCCTGACCTTGGCCACCCTCAGGATCTTCAGCAACGAGCTGGGGCAGCCACACTTCCACTTCAATGCCAACGAGATGGGTTATGTCATCAGTGGCTGTGGGCAGGTAACTGCTGCCTGCTGGGAGCACACGGGGGGGGGGGAATAAACCCACCAGCAGTTTGAGCTGGAAAAAAAAGAGGGTAGTTTGGTGAGGATTAAGGTTTAGAATCCAGGGATTTGTCAAGGCAAAGCTAATTGGGATGGAATGAGACTCCACGAGGTGAGGAGCGGTCGGGTTGGCATCTCGGGCAGAGCAGCAACACCACAGCAGCCCAGTTGCAGTCCCAGTAAGACCACTAAAGTCCAAATATTGCTGGATTTTTATTTTTTTTTCTTGGCCAGGTTGGAGTTATCCTCTCAGGTGTCACCTCCAGCTTCAACATTGGCATTGGAGATGTCATCTTCTTCCCCGTGGGCACCCAGCACTACATCAAGAGCATCTGTGATGAGGATTTGCTTTTGGTTCTGGCTTACAGCACAGGGGAGCAGGTGAGGATTGGGATGAGCCAGGGAGGGTTTTTTTTCCTCATCATTCCTCAAATAATTCCTTTTTTTTTTTCTTTTCTTGGCAGCTGGAAACCCTTAGGATGAGGGACTACTTTCGTTCCACAGCAGATCATATCCTTGCTCAGCTTTTCTTCAAGAAGCAGGAGGAGTTCAAGAAGTTCCCATGGGCTGCCAGAAAAAGGAGGCAAATCCCTTTTCTCCATGCTTAACAGGATCACCAACTTCCCAGAAGTGCTTTTTTGGGACCTTTCTTGCTATTTATCCAGAGGAGCTGCTCAGAAAATAAGAAAGAATTGGGGGGCATTAATTGTAAAAAGTGATTTTTTTTTTTTTTTTGGTTGTTTGCCTTTTGTATTTGTATCAGGATTTATTTATGATGTCATGTGATTGCTTGTTTATTAAATTTGTTTTTACCACTTGCTTTTTGCTCTCTCTGCCACTCAACATCCCATCATTTCTCTCCCCTTGGCTCCTCAAGCTCACACTGATTTTCACTGCTGGAGCTTCCCTTGGATCTGCTCCAGCAGATCCCTGTCTCTGCTGAGGACAGTGAAATTTCCTCAGAATTCAGTGAAGTTTCCTCAGAATTCAGTGAAATTTCCTCAGAATTCAGTGAAATTTCCTCAGAATTCAGTGAAATTTCCTCAGAATTCAATGAAATTTCCTCAGAATTTAGTGAAATTTCCCACCAAACCTCTGAATAATCCCCTGGCTACTCTTCACTCCAGCAGAGCAGCACCTTCCTCTTCAGCTTCATCACTTTGGGGTGCTCCACTTGTCCTTTTCACTTCCTTAACCTGCATCCCAACATTGATTTAAGAAAGAAAGAAAAGAAAGAAAGAAAATGGAGAGAATTCTCTTTGGTCTTTTAGTTTCAGGGCCTCCTTTCTTGCCTCCCCCTCAGGAGAGGTTGAAAACATTCCACTTAAAGAAGCAAAACTGAGCTGAATCCCTTGGGAAATAAAAATGATGACAGGGTGGAAACTTTCTCAGTCCACTGAGTGAACATTCAAGGGGTTGTTTTTAGGTTGGAGTTTGATCAGGTTCCTCCTGTCAAACCACTCAGAGGTTTTGAAGCTCCTTGAACCCAAAACATCTCCCCATTTTCTGCTGTGGTCCCACCAGGTGAAAAAAAAAAAGCTCTGCCAGAGGAGCTCAAGAGGTGTCAACAGAGGATGATTTAATAATTAACCCTCTTCTGTACATCTCAGGCTAACGAGCTGAGTTTTACAGACCCCAAAGGACAGGGGGGGAGGGGAAAAAAATCAGGTTTTTTTATCATATATTCCAATCCCAGGTTGAGAAATCTTTAGTGCAAAGGCAAATCCAAGCCACACCCCATGCCCAGGCAGCTGGGACAGGGAAGAAGTCACCTCAGAAAGCTGCTGGTTCCAAGCCAAGGGGTGTTGGAGCTGAGCAAGGATTTGTTGGCTTTGGTTTATAGGGGTAATTAGCAAGGGGTGGCATCCCATTATGGTTCCAAGGTTATCCATTGTCTCAACTGGGGACTTCCCAGGCCCCTCAAAGGCACCTGCTGAGGCCTTGGGGATGCCCAACCCCGGGTTGGGCCAAATGCTGCTTCCCAGGAATCCCAGCAGCTCCTCCTCCTCTTTTTGCTGAGGTTTGGAGAAGCAGGGACAGGGAGGTCGTGGGGGGCAGGGCAGCACTGACCTCTTGGGAAACCCTCCAGGGATCACGGGGACAACCTTTGCCATGGAGAAATTGCTCCTGATGTCCAAACTAAACCTAACTGGGGAGGCTGGAGGTTGGTCACTGCTGCTTTTTTTTTCCTCTCTCCAGGCTCAGATTCCAGCTGCTGGGCCAAGTTCCTCCCTCCTTTTGGGATCTCAGGGATGTGGCTGGAGAAGAAGAAGAGGAAATAGTGAGGAAAATACCAAAAAGGACTCTGGAAAGAGCAAGGAAAATCTTGCCTCGCTGCTGCTTTTCCTCCTCCTCCTCTCCTGGGCTGCAGATGCCACCTGCTGGGCTGTGGCCACGAGTGCCTGAGGAGGGGAGATGGAAATAGAAGCTAAAATAATATTAATTTTCCTCTAGGAAAAGGGTTCTGGTGTTTTTGGGGGGGGATATTGGGATAAACAGACCTGAGGGGTTCAAAATGTCTTTTTTTTTCCCTCTCCACTGCTCATTAAAACAAGTAATAACTTCATTTTTGGGCTGCTGGGAAGTCCAGATACCAATCCAGCTTGGTTCACCTTGCAATAATCAGCATAATTAATGCACAATATATTAATTACACTCCGAGCAAACGTTTCATTCTATTATTGCCCCTTTTCTCCTTCTTTTTAGGAGCAGAAAGAGTTTTGGGGTTGGAATTGTTCTCTGTGTGATGTTTTTTGCAATAGGTGTTAATTAATTAACGATGCTGGAAGGTTTTCGATCCAATTTTGGGGTTTTAATCCAGATTTTGAAGTGTATTCAATACAAACAAGCCACCAAGCCACGGAAACATAAAGGTGGGGATGCTCTCAACCTTCACATTTTCATTTAAATCTCATTTTCAAGCTTCCCCAGAGGCAAAAAAAAAAACCTCAAACCAAAACAAAAAGGGATGAGTTTGGTGGAAAAAGCCTCGGGCAAATTCCTACAGCTCTAGGAAGGGAAGGGAAGGGATTTTTTTTTTTTCTCCTGGGGTTTGGCTTCCTTCAGACCGAGGGACTTCGAAGCCACCCCGGGAGCAGCCGCGGGGTGTCCCCGGCTCGGCAGCGGGTTGGCCTCGGGTGATCCCTGGGAACAGCATCCCAAGGGGGCTGGGAAGCGAATTCCACTGTTTTTAACCCAAAAAATATATGATTAGATACCCCTGAGAGGCTCCCCAAGCTTTCCTAGGGGATTTCTTCCAGCATTGGAGTTATTGAACAAAAAATTCTTAAATAATTCGGGGTTTTTTTCTCCTTAATCTCCCCAAAGCCGGTGCGTTTGGGGGTTGTTCTGCTGCTCCCTCCGGACTTGGGTGTCAAACTGGGAATACTGGGCCTGGGGGAAGGTTTCCTACAGCCCAAGGTGGCAAGAGGTGATGGTTTAAAGTCTTTTATTCTGGCTTTTCGAGCAGCAAAAAAAAATTCGCTGGGTATTTCTGCGAGGTTTTAATCGCCTCGGGGGATGTAGGACACGGAGCAAACGGCAGCTTTTCAATAATTAAGGTGCTGCTAATCCTCCAGAAATGCCAGAAATTCCCTCCTGAGCTCGTTAGTCCTTCGGCTAATTAAAAAGGGGGGGGAAAAAAAAATAAAATAAATAAAGAACGAGCGCCTTGAAACCGGCAGCTCCAACCCACCCGCCTCGGGGGAGGAGGGAAAAGAGATCTCCGGGGAATTCAGCACCAATCCCTTCCCAGAAATTTCCTTTTTTTTTTATTATTGGGCAGGATCAAATCCTTTTTTTTTTTTTCTTTTTCCGATGTGAGAGAAGGGGTCGAGAAACTCGGGATGGAGGCGCCGGGATCCCAGAAGATGCTGGAGGCCTGGAGGTGAGTGGGAGAGCCAAGGAATTGTGGCTTCGAGGGTTTTTTTTTTGCCAAATAAAAGCCAAAAAAAACCCAACAAACCAACCCCAGACAAGCAGCTGGGGACAGAGAGATGCTCCAGGAGGTGAGTTTTTCGTTCAGGCACCGGGGCTGAGTTTCCAGCAGCCAAGAGGTGCTGAGGGAGGTGAAGCAGGATGGGATCAATCCCTCGGGGTATCCTGGGGGTGATGAGTTTGGATGAAGCTTCTTCATCTGAGGAAGAGAAACAGAGAAGTGGTTTAGTCAAATGATTATGGTGGGCTGGAATTTGAAGTGGTTTGGGTGGTTTTTTTTCTCAAAAAAAAAAATAAATGACATTTTGGAGATCATTTGGGACTAAACCCAGAAGCTGCAGAAGTTTTCTTGGTGCTGTTGGGCACCTTCAGCAAAAAAAAAAAGAGATTTTTTTCATCCAGGGCAATGTATGGTCTGTAAAATTCATCCAGGCAAAAATTCCTGCCTGAAATCATCCAGGCAAATGGCTATGGCAGGTCAGAAAGGGAAATGGAAGGGAAATATTTCCTTTTAGTGTGTGAAGAAAAATGCTTTTTTTGAAGCAGATATTCTCTGCTCCAAGTTGTCTGATCAGTGTCTTCTTCACTGTTCCATCCTGTGGCCTGCCAATGAAAAAAAAATCTGCTGAATATTCAGTATTTTGCTGCAGATCACACATTAGAGCTTCTCTTGCTCAAAATTTATTATCTTTGGGTGAGTTGAACAAAGCCAAGTGTTTTAAATGACTCGAAGGCAAGGGATTTGGAGTGACAGCTTGTCACAATTGCCTTGAAAATTCCCCAGCAGTTGGTGTTTTGAGAGTCTGAGCTTCACTTTTCCCCCCCCCCCCAGCACTGCCGTGGCTCTTTAATGACTGCAAAGAGTGAGGAAGGAAAAAAAAAAGAGCATTGAAATTTCAATTTTAAAGTTAATATTAAGAACTATTTCCTTGTTCAGTCATCTGAAGGCACTAGCTTGCATGTTGAAGAAGAAACCAGCTCTGTCCTTCTGTTTTTGGGAGGTTGGACTCTGAGAATGAAGTCCTCAAAGGAGGGAAGGAATAGAAAGAACCTTTTTCTGGTTAAAAAAAATATGGTGTGTGGAAAAGTGAGGACATCAGAGAAGAAAAATGGGAAGCTGAGGCTATTCAGGTTTAAAAGAGCAACCAACCACGTTGTCTGAAACCTGTATTTATGTATTTTTTGGGGCCCTTCCTTGGAAATTCAGTTCCCCAAGCTCAGGTGTAGCTGGGGGTTTTGCATCTTCCCCCCACGTAGCCGTTTTTAACCCTGAATAAAAGGGACTCAAGGGGGTTTTTTTTTAGCCCTGTGTGTAACAAAAGCCACTTTTGGTGCAGAGAAAAGCTGCTTTTTGTCTGTGTCTCCCAGTGCAAACGTCCTCTGATTGATATTTCAGCCCTGAGTCATAAAATAACAATCGTTGGGATTGGAGGAGACCTTTTAGATCAAGTCCAGCTATGAAACCAGCACGATTTGTTTCCCACAGACCTTCATTCCTCTCCTTCAGCCCCTGGCTATCGAATCACGGTGCAGAAAATCCATCTAGGCACAGACTCCCTGCGAGGGG
>JAOEGS010069290.1:0-17362 GCA_025447755.1 Corythornis vintsioides
CCTCACTAGGAAAAAGTTTTTCCTTGTGTTGACCCTAAACCTCTTGTGCTCCAACTTGCACCCATTGCCTCTTGTCCCAACACTGGATGATACTGAGCAGAGTCTGGCTCCATCCTCTCTACACTCACCTTTAACATATTGATAGACATTGATGAGGTCCCCCCTCAGTCTCTTCTTCTCCAGGCTAATTACTTCTGCTCCCTTCCCTGTCATTTTGTGATGTGTAGCAGTAGAATGTGCTCTCATGACTCCCCCTGATTCTCTTTTCAACATGACCTAGAATGGACATGAATTGTGGAATTCACAGAAGTGTGGAATATTCTAGAAAGTTATGAACAAACTATTAGGAGGGTAAACAGAAAATATTAGTGGCAAAGATTTACATAGTATAAATGTAAGCTTTTCCTAATATGGTACTCTTTAAAAATGAAGGACCAGCCCACACATCTGCCTGGAAAGCTACTCTCTCCCACCTTACTCTGCTGTGAGCCACACAGATTCCTCTGAATTTTGCCATTTCAGGCAATTCCAAAGGTTTTCATGCTTGTTTCTTAAAAATCAGATGCAGCTAATAACTGTATTTGTGCAGGGGCTGAAGCTGGGAGAAGAAAGCAACATCTTCCTGCCTATGGTGATGTCCATGTGGCTTCAATATGAACATTCCCATTGTGTGTCTTGGTCTTACAGTCTGGGTTTTCTAGGATTCAACCTGCCTTTCTAGGCTTGTTTCTGTCCATGGGTACCAAAGGAAGGAGGGCTTCCCAGGAGGTAGGAAGCCAAGACTCTGGGAGCTGGTGGTTTTATTTATTTGTAGACACCAGAAAAACACACAGTCGTTGACAGTGATGATTATATTGCAAGATACAGCATTAAGAAAACAATTTCAACTAACAATCAGATTTATCTCTGTCTCCAGCAGATTTCTCCATTGCTCCTGGCTGAGAGCTGCACTCAGAAGGGTGGGCTGACAGCTGGGCTCTGCAGAGCAGGGTGGCTCCTGGCAGCAAACCAAGGGGTTTCTAGGACAGGTAGTCAGTATGGATGGATCAGAGAGTTCTTTGACATTGAGTTTTGCTGTAAACAGCCCAATCCTGGATATCCTGTCCCGTGACCAGCAGCGAGGGGACCTGCATGGCTTCTTCTTACAATTAAAGATGAGTCACTTTAAGGTTGCTGGGTTTTCTTTCCTATTGCTCCACTTCCTCTGGTTTCTGAAGATAAATAAGAAATGAGAGCCTGGAAATTCTCTTGAGATGTCCTGCAGCTTGTTTGTTTTGTGAAAATACTTCTTATCTAATTTTGTTACACTTGTTAACACAGGAGCAGCTTTCTCATAAAACTTGGCCCAAGTAAACTAACCACAGCTTTGAGAACTGAGCTGCAGAGCAGAGATCATCTCAGAAACCAGAAGATGAAGTACTTTCTTCTGCCAACTCATTTTGCATTTCTCTATAGCTTTGCACTATGTAAACCTGTCCAGGTGTGTCCTTGCTCTCAGACCTTGAGGATTTACGTTGCTACTGCTGAGCTGCTCTGACTATCTTAAAAGTATTTACAAATTTTAATGCTGTGATTCTACATGATTTTTATTTTTTTTTTCTTTTCTGCTGTGGTGATAAGTATGTATTAAAAGATATGTTTTGTGTTGTGGTTTTTTGTTTTGTTTTGTTTTACAGATAGCTACAAGAAACACTGACTTAGGTGAGTTTTATTGTATTTATTATACAAATAACCTAAGGTTTTGTTGGGGTTGCTTCTCTATACCTCATTCTCATTATTCACTATGTTTTTCTCTTTGAGGATATTTTCCAGCATCAGTGGAAAACAATTCACAGAATTCAGCTGTATTTTAAAGTCACATTCAGTGCTATTATTTATGCTGTCATGGTAAAGAAATTAACAAGACTTATTGAGCAGTTGCTACATGGAATGCTCATTTTCATATGTAGCTTCAGCAAATCATAGTCCTTTTCACTTTTATTTCTTTCCTTTGTGATAATAAGGCACCTTTCCTGTCTGCTGTACCTGAGCCTATTGTATGTTTTTGGCATAGTAATCAATAGCTTTTGTCTATGAGAAGTGTATTCCCTGGATTTTGGAGTCAGAACAGAGGAGCTTGTCACAATGTCTTATGTCATATTAACAGTTAACCTGGAAATTAACAGTTTGCATGCATTCAACATGCATGATAAAAATAGGAATTTCTTCTGTATAATTAACCTCATTTTTGCAGAGGTCAGTTATGTTTTTCCTTTAATTCCACAAGCTCTAATGAAGAGAACAAAGACATATAATATTTAGCCTCTGAAGGCTTCCAAAGCTTCCTAGGATAAAATATTACTTTGATTACTGCTGCACTATGGCATCTATGTTAATATTAATCTTTTCTAGTCAAGAAGCAAGACAGACCTAACCAGTTCATTTCCCAGTATTGTGTAAAACTGTTAGTAAATTCAGACTGCATGAGTCTAGCATTCGTAGACTCATGCAGTCTGAATTTACCAACAGTTTTACACAATACTGGGAAAGGAACTTAAGCAAAATATATTGCCAAAGGTACAAAAGCTTGGTTAGCAGCCTTCTGAGTGGCTTGTACATTATTTTCTTCATCTGCCAGGTAGTGAAATAGCAGTGTATGAAGGAGACATCCTCTTGAGAAGAGGACGCCGCAGTGCAATTAACTGTGAGAACTGTTTGTGGCCCAAGTCACAAGATGGACTAGTCAAGGTTCCAATTAACATCTCTTCTGATTTCTGTGAGTCTATGTAAATGGATGCTGGAAAGTTAGCATCAATCTTCCAGTCCCTATACTCTGTCATTTTCTGTTTCTGTGGCATACACTAAAGCAATCTTAAGTCCTAATGAGACTTTACTAACATGTCTCCTTCTGACCTCTTAGCCCTATGGTAGTTTGGCTAAGACTCAAAATATTTCAATTACAGGAGCTAAACATGTGGTTACTTGGGCAATAGCTCATATAAATACCAGCTAATTAATTCTAAATTAAAATATTAGCTCATTCCTGCTAGCTACAATGCACTTGGATATTTAGCAAGCACAGAAGAAGAAATATGATTTGTTCACATTATGAATGTATTTTTGTCAAAATTACCACTAGGAACACTGTAATTTTCTTTCATTTCTCTCATAGAAATACTCCTACACTAGAAATCCTGTACAGCTAAAAAAAAAAAAAAAAGGAGGAAAAATCATGGGAGATATTTTCTCCCTTATGATTTCCCTCTAGTCAGTCAATAGCTCTGTCCCATGATGCAAAAGGCTGCAGGACCAATGCCTTAATCTAGGAAATTTTGTTCCTCACTACTTCATATGGGCTGTGCAGGTCTTCCAGCTCTCCCCTGCTGAGGCTTCTCTTCTCTGAAGAGAAAATGGCATGGAAGTGAAATACAGCCTGTGCCTGATCCCTGTTTCTGGGGAAAGGGAATCTGTGTTGTCACTTGAGCTGAGAAAAACCCTGTCTTTGCATTATTGAGACTGTTACCCTGCCTATGTGCTTCCAGAAGTGCTGCACATACTCTTGTGGTTAGGTGAAGGTTATTCCATCTCCCTTCCTCTCTCCAAACTTTAAAGATGAGGGAAATGAGATACAAATCAGTCACAGATGATTCATAACTGAGGAAGCCAAATTGGGCCAAAATGTTCAAGAGTAGATGAACACTCTGATCTTTATCTGGTACCTTAATAGAAACACTGTGATGTTCAGAGCCTCCAAACTCTGTCCCAAGTGATTCCAGGGGGTCTGTAGCAGACATTTGTTATGTCTGTTAAACAAAATAGGTTTTTGATGTTTAGCTATGCTGAGATGGTTCATTTGGGATACTTTAATGCAATTATTTGTATCTGAAATGGTTTCATTTTTTTCCATTCTGTGAAATGGAAGAAACAACACCAGTCTTTTACCTTCCATTAGCAGTCTCCTATAGAGTACCCATAAGGGCCAGCTATAATTCTTGCATCTCCTCTAAAAAGTCCAACCAATTTGAAGTTCTCTGAAGGTTTTGTGCCTGTTTTTTTTTGTTATACCTGTACAATAAAAGGCTAAAAAGTGCTGTGAAGTTTTACAGGAATTCACCCTATCACTGCACCTTGGTTTTGATTAGCTAACAAAGATTTCTCCTGGCCCCTTTGTCTTTCTAGCAGTGACAGAAAAGTCTTGGATTGTTGATGCTCTCCAGGAGATCTCCACCCTGACCTGTGTGCAGTTTGTAAATCGCACTACAGAGACAGACTATGTGTATGTTGAGCATGGGCAGAGGTAAGTGCCCTGTCTCCTGACACTGGAAACACTGAAAAGGCCTTTCAGCTTCTGTTCTGTTTTGATCTGGATTTAAATAATTGCCCTTTTTTGTCCTAGGTGTCAAGATTCAGAGTGGAGGTGCAATTTTTCATTTTTTGTTTGATATACTGGTAGTTCTATCAGTTAATAGGCTGCAGGAATAAGTGGACTTAATGGGGTATAATTAAAAATGAAGTATTTTTCTGAATTATTGTAAAAATTTCTAGTAGTGTAATTGTTCCAGGTTCTTTGCTTAACTACTTCAACTGCTTCATCTTAGTTTGCTGTAATAGTTTTACCATTTAAAAATTTTATGTACCCATCATAAAGGCTTTATTTCTTCCCCTGTGCAGTCTGGTAGCTTTCAGAAGCCTACATCAGGAATTATTTGCATGTCCCCTTCCACAGCTGCACAGCTGGAGGCCATTGGTGGCATCATCAGTACATCTATTTCTTTGTATTTGTTGAGTGTGATCATTTTTTTGGCTCTTGATTGCAAATTCTTAGCTGCTGGTCTTACTTTGGAAAAATTGGAGGACGTCAAGCAGTTGGCCTGGTGAAAAATGGTTGCATGGATAAAGGAGCAATTCAGCATGAAATGAACCATGCACTGGGGTTCATCCATGAACAGGCACGGAGTGATCGGGACAGCTTTGTCAAGATTCTGTGGGAACACATTGTGGCAGGTATGTCCACAAAACCTGAAAAGAAAACACAAACTTTCAGATAAGGAAGAATGTTTCTCCTGTGAACAGCAATGCAAATAAAATCTCAACTAATGTTGGCCAAATTGCAGCAGCAGCACGTTCAGTGGAATGGAATTTCTCCTTTGGTGTTTGTACTAGGGGAATTTCTGTGGCTGTGCCTACATTAGTGTGGTCCTCCAAAGCAGATGCAGCCTAAAAGTAGCTCTACATTCTTTCTTTGATTGCCATATTAAGCCCAGACTAGCTTTAGATCCAAAATCATCACGAATGCAAAATGTTGTTCAAAAGACTTGGTGAAGAGGCAAGACCATGGGACTTTTAGCTGAGGTAGGGTGAAACATGCTACTCAGAGATCATGGTGGGGAATCACAGAGCAACTTGATCTCAGGGAAGGATGTGGAAATTGGGAGGGTAGGGGGTAGGCATCTTGATACTGCAGTGAGGGAAATTCCCACTGCCTGCAATGTAGATGAACAAGGGACTCAATGCAGAGAGAATGGAAGAAAGTGCAACCACGAGCACGTGCAAAATTTTGGGACCTGGCATGATGTGAGAGGAAGGATGGCAATTCTTTCCTCCTTCAGGAGAGAATAACATACACTGCCATGAAAGAAGGAGCAATCAGGACTGGTGAATCCATAGGGGGAAAATAGGTGAATGCTATTTAGGGAAAGGAATGCAGGATGCATGGTTTGGGTATGTGCCCTTGAGCTCTCTACACACGGGCACATGGGAGCATATACAGACCTCTGGGCTGTGGGGAGAGGAGAGAGAATGGTAGGTGGTCCCAGGGAAAGTAAGAAAATGTTATATAGAAGGAAAGCAGGGGGAAAAAAAAGCTGTCTGACAGCTCTGAGAGACCTGGCCAACCCAGAACAATAGTAAAAATAGAATAGTGTGCATATTCTTTATAGAAGATAATAGTAGATGAGACTGGACAATGGAATTCCAAATTCTGTCTCAACAAATAAGATATTCAACAATACTATGTCATGCACAGCTGGAAATACATGTCTTTTTCTCCAGATGGAGCTTGATTATTTTTATTGCAAATTCCTAACACACTGTTCTCCAAACTTTTTTTCAGCTATTCCCATGATATCCTAAGTAAATTCAAATTTTCCTGTTCTTTAGAGGTTTTAGCTTTGGTATCAAGGTGTCATTTTCCTATTAATTATTTTCCATTGTACATCAAGGGTGTGCCCTATTTGAAATGCTAGCAAAGGATGTTAGGAGAGACCAGCTGAAAACATGAAGTTATATATAAAATATATACATAAAATCTTAGCAGTAAGATGTCCACAGGTTCAGATGTCCTAATTCCTAAAGGATACAGAATTAACCAAGCTTTGAGTCAGGCACAGTATCATGGAAGGATAAAAGAGGGGGAGAGGTGAAGACAACAAGGCTATGCAAAAGGAGATGGGGTACATCTTCAGTGCTTTAACAGCCTTTCCTAGGAGTTGAAGCCAGGGGGACTGCTGTGATAAGGGAATTAGAATGCAGGGTGTGTGCAGCAAAAGCACTGTAGGGAAAAAAAAAATAAGCAGGGAAAAGGAAATGAAGAAACACTGCTGTGTTCATGGAGACTGTTAGTGTACATCTCCTGTAAAAACATGCTGTTATTAAGTGCTGATGGCAAAGCTCCCACTGGCCTCTGTGGTTCAGAACTAGACCTCAAGACCTTTTGCAGCTTCCCAGCTCTCCCACACAAGCTGTTTTTTCTCTTTTGCCAGGGATGCAGAACTGTGGATGTTTGTTGGGTTTTGTTGTTACCCAGCAATTCACCTTGGAAGCCATCCTATTTCTTTATTTTGACAAAATGCAGCCTGATCAGCTGCTGTCCACTTAGATACTTGAAACTCACCTTGGTTTTCCCTTTTGGGAAAAAGACTGTGCTCAGAATCTTCAGCCAAAGCTTCCTTTTCAGTTCTTCTGAGTCATTACACTTAGACTGTGGCAGAGGTAATTTTTTTTTAGAGTGGAAAAGATGGGTTAAGTCCCTCTACCTCTGCAGGTCTAGGCAGCCAAATCTCTCTGTCTTGTGCTGAGGCAGAGAATAGTTTCCTGGCAGTGTCTCTGGCCAACCAGGCTGCTGTTAGTTATTCTTTTTTTAGTAAAACCAGTTCAGCAAAGCACTTATGTCCCAAACAGTAGCCATATGCTTAAATGTTTCACTTCATTTAAACTGTGTTCTCCATTCATCACCTCAAAAGCAGCTGTGCACTTGCTGGTAATTATTTCTGAAGTCAGTGTAGCAGATAAGAACTGAGCTAAAAACCTAACAGGCAGGAAATCCAATGCTGTAGAGAAACAGCTTGAGCCTTAACTAAGTTTCTGAGCTATGGAAAGTCCAAAGTCATGTTTATCTCCCAGCTTTCTGTAATTCAGGATTTCAAAGCTTCTTTTTGCATTTCCTAGCCCTCACTGGGACCAGTGCTGAAGGACATTACTGGAAGAGACTTGTTTCTGTTTGCAAGTCTGCCAGCCAAGCTGTGCAGACTCCAGAGATGTTTCTGACAAGTGTCCAACCCTGAACTCTTGTCCAGATGGTGTGTGGTTTACAAACCACTACTTACAATAATGAAGGTACAGATGTTGAACTGGAAAAGAGTGCTCTGTGGTTAGGACATCAGCTTCAAGGCCAGGCTGATTTCATTCAGCTCCCCATTCTAACACTGCTCGCCTGTCTTACCATGGTGCAATTTGTATTTATGCTCTCCAGTTAATGAAGAGAAAGATGTGTCTTTAGGTTAAACTCCCTCCAACAGTGTCTCTTTTTCTCTCTCTTTCCTCTGACTGTCCTGGAAGCCTTGATGAATAGCTTCAGTGCCTACCTTGGAGAGATAAAACTAGGTGACATGATTTCCAGACACCTCTGAATTTTTAATTTAGGTGGTCAGCCCAGATTTCCCTCTCAATCAAAGTATAGATGCAGCTTTGGGGACATAGGTTAGATGCTTATAATGTTCAAGATAACACACTGAAATATATTTGCAGACACCCTGAGGAAGATAGACAGATGAATACCTTCACTTGAAGATTGGAATGATTATATCAAAACTTTGACTTATTTGATTTGACTCATATTCTGAAACCTACTAGACTGACTGAAATGGGTTCTCATGGACTTCAAAAGGATCTGCTGGTTTTGATAAAGATCTCATGAGAATAAGTAATTGTGTCCTAAATTACTCTTAGGATTAGGACAGCAGACAGTCTACTATTAAAGCAGCAATAGTTATTCCCATTGAAATGTTGTTTTTCCTACCTTCCAGGGGAACAAGGGAACTTTGGAAAAGTGAATTCCAAAAATCTGGGCCTTCCTTATGACTACTCCTCAGTGATGCACTATGGGGCGTAAGTTGTTTTCTGAGATGTTGTCTCAAATGAGCCAACAGCTTCTAGATCTGCTTAAATCTAGGAAGAAGGAATTCCCCTCTGCAGGATATTACTTTTGCTATTCACTTGGAATTGAGTTAATGGACATCATTGTGAACATTCTTCCTGTGTCAGCAGGAAGCCTGGAAAACAGAGTTGATATGGAGAGATGGTTTTCTTTGATAAAAGGTCTCTTGCTAGAGGCCTTTGACATTGCAGTGACCCAAAGGCTACCTCTAAGTCCTTGTTGTAAAACAGCTCTAAATGATTTCTTTGCAGTAACAGCTGATCCTACACAAAAATATTTAGGTACAGAGAGAGAAAAAAAATGATTTTTAAAAATATCACTAGTGCTGCCTCATTCATCTAGGAACAATGTCTAAGGTTGCATTTTCATCTATTATGTACAGGCTTGTACCATGTTCCTTCTCTTTTATTTCCACTAGCAACCAAGATATTTTCTGAACAAAACTGTGGAATAAAACTTGACCATCAGGAGGCAGGAAATTGCAAATAGCAAATAAACAATTAGTAACTGAGACAGAAGTACTCCTGCTTCTCTGCCTCAGGAACCACGGAGGTGGGGTTCAGTTTAATTTTGCCAGCACCTTGGCAAAAGCTCAGGCCTGTGCAGCTTTTTCTTGTTTCTTGCTTTCAGCTGCTGCACACAAAATGGCTGACATGCTTCTTCTCATCAAGGAAGACTAACTGAAGCTTCTTGCCTATTTTCATTGGAATTCTCTGCATGTGGTACTTGAATATGATTATGAAGTTAGAGAACTTCACTGTTTAAGAGAAGTGATCTAGAAATGTGATTTCCTTATTTCTATAGGTATGATTTCTCCAGTGCTCCAGGGAAACCAACTATTTTACCAGTTCCTGACCCCTCTATACCCATTGGGCAGAGAGAAGGGCTGAGTAACTTGGATGTGGCTAAAATCAACAAGCTCTACAAGTGCAGTAAGTGCTGGTGCTATAGAATCTTTTTACAGCTGATGTCTGTAGGCACAGTCAGACAGTTCCCACAAAGGAATTCAGCCCACAGGCCTTTCAGTACATGTCTCCTTCATCCTACAAGAGTGATGCTATGGATGTGGGAACAGAACTGTCACAGTGTCAGGCTGCTACCTTCTTGGAAATGACAATTTACTTTCAGCAGTTCACTATCATTCTGAGTTATCCTCACCTAGTCCCTGCTCTTTGGCATAAGCAAAACCCATCAGAGACACCCAGTTCCTACCCCTGTTTAATTCTCATTTCAGGAAAGCAGCAAAGGTTGCAAAGCATGTAAACTACCCTCAGACATGATTAGAGCTCAGAGTCATGTACACCAGTAGTGCCAGCAGGTTTGTTTGGGATTTCTTTCAGTTAAAAAATTACTGCAGGGCTCTAAGTATGGGTGCTGTTTAGGTATTTAGAACATGTTTTTGAGGGGAATATCCCAGTTATCTACTTCCTTGCTCCATTTCTTAACTCATCCCTGTGTTATCTTAAGGTGTAGAATTACCTAGCATTCCTCTGTAGCAGGAGCTCTTCATTTGAGATGCACAAAACACAAGTAAAACAACATGCTCCTGCAATGCACATTTTTTTTTGCCCAGACTCCCAGTATAGGCTAATTGATTTAGATGGTATTTGACTTTTCAGAGATGTTATTCAATTAGTTTCCTCCAAAACAGCAAGAAACATTAACATGTCCTAAATACTAGTGTACCAAGTTTTGCTCTGAATTGTGTTAGAACTTAAATAAACATCAGTAATTAGTGGAAATTCTTTCAGTTGGGCAGTTAGGCACAGAAATAATTGCTGAGAGTGGTTCCCCCCAAGTTCTTACCTTCAGATAAGACAGTAAGACAAGTTTAGAATTTAAGTAATAGTCTGAAAGGTAGTGATAACAAGTATTTAATGATAATTATTCTTGAGAGTGGGGCTGGGAATGAATCACACTTCAATACCATTATTATGTAATGTCATTATTAGATCTGTATGTTTTGGAGGAAAAGGGATAAATTTAAAAACAAAGGAGAAAAACTCAGGGGACAAAAAAGAAAAAAAAATGTATTTGTCTCAGGGGAAGCAGAGAGCAAGAAAAAAATGTCATAAATTTGTATGTTCAGATGTCATCTATTTGTAACTTGCAGACATGTACATAGTGCAATAAACAAAGGCTACGTGGAGAAAGACAAAAGACAGATGAGACCTGACTTTGTATCCTTGTCACTAGGTCTGTAGCTTCACTTCAGGGCTCTGTTATAATTTTCCCCAGTGACTACCCCTCTTTGCTTTGACAGAATCTAGTTTTCAAGCTGAATTTTTACATGCCCTTATAAATACACATACATTTGGTGATGGGAATTGATGAACTGATGTAATTGGAACTCCTGTGATTGAGGTTAAGGAAGTTCATGAAAAAGCCAGGCCTTTTTTAGTAAACCAAAATATATAAGTGAAACCTTACTGACTTTGAAAAAGAAAACCAACAAAAAAAAAAAACCAACACAAAACCAACAAAAAGAAAACCTATGACAAGAAAAATCACCAAAACCCAGAAGCTGATAGGTACCTTAAGTAGCTTTATTTCACTCACAGGTTTTGGATCACTTTTACACTAGGAACATCAACAGTTGTGTTATTAATTTCTCTTTTCCAAGTTTATCTGATGCAAACGGTTGGAAAGAATTGTCAGGCATTTCTGGAATTTTTTTTGGTGCAGTTTCCATTCTCTTTATAAGCTGTTTGCTTCTTCTCTTCAGATTGCTGCAGTTCTGTGTTGCCTAAATCCAAAGGCTCATTCTCCTCTGTCAATTACCCCTCACCATACCCAAACAACAGCAACTGCCTCTGGCTGATCCGCATCCGTCGGAGCAAGGTAATTTTTATTAGGTGAAGAAAAGATTTGAACCACAGTGTCAAGGCTACACAGCATTATTTCATTATTATGACTACCCTCTGGGAGCCATTTTCATAGAGCAAGACATTTATTTTGTTACACAGTGAGTGAAAAGACAGTCTCAACAGTTTTCATAAGACATATTAAGACTATCAGATGCATTATTTAACTTGATTTTTATCCAGTTAAGATTGGATGGCTTTTCAAAGACAATAAATAGTCAAACATCAGTCACTCAGTAATAGGTTGGCTAGGTGAAGTTCTGGTTTTTTTATATAGAAAGTAAAATTTCAGTGATACACAGAGAGTAAAATAAATACAAAGTCCTATTTCACTTCATAACAATTAGATGGTTTCAAGCTTTCCCTGTCTATAGCATGAACCCATCTGTTTTCTTGCTTCTCAAGATTTTCCTGCAGTTTGAGGCTTTTGATCTGCAGCCATCCTCTGACTGTTCTTCTGACTATATTAAAATTTACAATGGAAACAGCAAGAATTCCCCTGTCTTGTTGAACAAATACTGTGGGAAAGGACCATTGCCCTCTTTAGTGGCATCTGGATCAACGATGCTGGTCGAGTTTGCAAGTGATGAGAGCATTACAGCCACTGGATTCAGAGCCTCCTACCACAGGGGTATGAAAACTCCTTTACAGAGCTTGGAGAACACCATTGATAGTGTTTGAATGGAAGAACTGAAAATGTTGAACATGGACTCCAGAGTAGGGGTTTTTCTACATCATTCTTCCCAAGTCCATAGCAATTGCTAAAGCAGAAGGCTAGTCAGTGGTGGAGCTGAAGGTCAGCAGGAAACAAAATGGGATGATGCATGTGTCTCCTCTTAGCAATCCTAAGACCCCACTCACATTCTTCTGAGGACCTCTGTGTGGCTTCTTCACATCTTTAGAACAATTTCTTGAAATCAAACCAATACAATGACTGTAGACAACAGGGGCAGTGCAGCCAAAAAGCACAGAAACTGCAAAACTCAAAAAGAAACCTCAACCAGTGGGATGTAATGTCAGTATTTGGGCACTGTGCTCTTCAAGGTATTGTGGTATTTTATGCAAGAGGAGAGGTGTTAACCTTGGGTAACATACACTTGCTGAATTAAAGGCTTTCTTTATGTTACTTGAAACATGGTGTTTACTGTAGTCACTAGAGGGGTGTCTGGTTTGCAAACATACAAATGCATTATGCACTGCTGGATGCAATTGTGGTGTGCTGCAACATGCTGACAGTTAGAAGGCAGTAACCCAGGTAACTTGTTATTTCTTTGGGTCAGCTAAAAATGCAGATTTTTTTTCAAGCAAAATGGAAGAAGTCTTAGAAAAGTATCATGGTTGCTCCTTTTGCATTAGTCTTGGAGTAATTTCTAGATAGGTATACTTCTAGTTTGCTAATGCAGTCTTGAATATTTGAGCTAATTCTTTACTTAAAGTGTAGTAGTTAGCACCATTGGAATGCTCTGCTAATACAATGACACTCAATTGGAAAGACAGATAAAGTTTTAGATGCAGCTCTTTCCTGTTCTCCAAAGGTTATTTAGGAAAAATGTTTCTAGCTCCTTGAGTACAGCTGCTACAAATACTAAGCAAAGAAATAAAATATTTCAGCAGTAGAATTTCATGGCAGCACATTTTTCTTGGCTTGAGGAAAGAATACAATAAGCAAGCTCACTTCTACTGCCAAAATATTTTCATTAATATGCCTTTCTCTGTTGTATTCCTTTACTCCTCAGTGAATTGTGGAGCTACTTTCATGGACTCAGCTGGAGTCATCACATCTCCAAACTACCCCAATAAATACCCCAAAAACCAAGCATGCTTCTGGGTCATCAGCTCTCCTGTAGGATACAAGGTAAGGCACAGAGAAATTAATTTGTGGATTACATCAGTGTTCTCCCATGGATTCACTTTTTGCCTTGGAGAATAACAGCTGTAATGTCACTTTTTAAGCAGCCATTCTAAGAGTAAAAATCTGAACAGAAATATCCAGTTTAAGAACTTGATACTTGGTATCTGAGGTGTTCAGCAAGGGGAAAATGTTTGTGCATGCATGTAAACTCTCATTAATTTAGCTTGTACCACTAGGTTTTGTTCAGAATAACCCCTAGATAAAAGAGTTCCCACTAGAAAACTGAAACAGTGCACAGGTGCTGGTTTTATATTTCTCTGGAGAAAATAATTTGAAGCAAATAAGATCAGTCTTGTGCCTTGCTTCTCCTTCCAAACAAATGCTGATGAACTAGGCAAAGCATTATAATATGGGATCAGGATGTGGTGCAAACACAGGATAAAAATTGGTGCCTGCACACAAAGAATTTAGAAAGGTAAGAGAAAATGATATATCATGGAAGCAAAGTACTTTGGTTGTGTTTTCTCCAGATATCTCTCAAAATGTTATCTTTTGAGCTGGAAGATAGTGACAGATGTAACTATGACTACTTGCTCATACATGATGGAAGCCAACGTACATCACCTGCAGTGGGCCCTTTCTGTGGGACAGACAAGGTTGGGGACTTCACTTCCACTGGGAACTTTGTGCTGGTTGAATTTCACAGTGATATCATTTGGGAGCTGCCTGGATTTGTGATGACTTATACATTAGGTAGGTAGTGCTACCCAGATGGGAGTTGGAAAGCACAGAATGAAAGGGAGAGACCACGTAGCAAGAGGTAAAAGTCAAGATGCCACCAATTTCAGAAAAAAAAAATATTAAAAAAGCTTCCTGATACCTTTAACAAGCCTGAACCTTAATCTCAGTCTTATGTTCACAGTGGTATAATTTGCAAGGTGAATTATGGACAAAAATGTGCCTGCCCACAGGATGCTTCTCTCTGAGATTGTCTGCTTTTTGTTATAGTATTCCCATTGCATGGCCAAATACAAATATCAGAACTGAAACTACCTAAGTACATTTTTAAGAACTTCTAATGTTAGAAACTATACTCATTAAATAGAATAAAAATAGAATATCATAGAATGTTAGGGGTTGGAAGGGAGCTAGAAGATCATCTAGTCCAACCCTCCTGCCAGAGCAGGGTCACCTAGATGAAGTCACCCAGGAACAGATCCAGGTGGGTCTTTAATGTCTCCAGAGAAGGAGACTCCACAACCTCCCTGGGCAGCCCATTCCAGAGCTCTGGCACCCCCACTGGGAAAAAGCTTTTTTTTGTGTTGACCCTAAACCTCTTGTCCTCCAACTTATTCCCATTGCCTCTTGTCTTGTCATTGGATGACACTGAGAAGAGTCTTATTTATAGCCATTTATTAGGCTGCCCCTCAATCTCCTCTAGACCACTAGACCACAGCCTCAAGTGCTACATCTACTCATTTTTTAAACACCATCTATAAATCTGTGTCCTGCCAAACAGGAAAATGCAAGCTAAGAAACATCCTGATGAATGGCATCCTTCTTACAATGACAGCTGCTCATTTTCACCCACAGTTAGTTGTGAATCTTAAATGGAAATGGTAGAGAATTCACAAAAATCTGCTAAAAGTTTAGGTGTACCCAGCTGTGCAGTGCAAGGGGACTTGCATCTAACATCCCACAACAGGCACTGCCCACATATGAACATGATTTATCAGCTTGCTATTAGCATGTTCTGACATACATGAATCAGATATGAACACAGCCAGCATGCACAATGGGCAGTACAGCCAAAAGCTGAGGATACAAATACCACCATGGGAGGATTTTGAGAGGTCCTAATGAAGGTTCAGCACTGACTTAACACACCTCTGAAATCCAACATGTAAGAATTTAACCTTAAAATACAGAGGTGATGAATATATGTGTATATATATATAAATTTATTTCCATATATGTGCATTCCTCATGACACAAACAGGTATTAATTGTGTACAAAACCAGATCTATGCTGACACTCACTTCCACAAGCCTCTGCCTGTGTAAGAGACAAGAGTGTGTCCATGTTTTCCAAACTTACATGATTCAGGACTGTCCAGGTTCCTGTCTGGGAGGCAAATCAGGGCCTTTGAGTGGCATGCTCTTGTCATCTGTAAGAAGCAAAACAGAGATCTGGCAGTTACTGCTGTAAGAAAAAAACAGCTTGAAATAAAATACTATTTACTATTTACTAATATTTACTAGTTAATAATATTTAGTATTAAAATATATTTAAATACTATAAAGACAATAAAAAAATGTACTCATAGGTCTTTTTTTTTTCTGTTAAAAACACATTTCTCTTAGATAAGTAACTAGCTGTGATGCTTGCTTGCATGATTAGAACCTCAGTGGTAGAATCATTAAATAGTTGGGTGGGGAGGGACTGCAACAATATCTCCTCAGAAACTTATCTTCTGTTACAGTGAGAGGGACTTGGCTCCCCCAGTCCCCATCCTGTGGTCCCTCCACTCAAGAGGTGTGGGAAAAGAGGTTGCCAGTAAAGACAGGCAAAAAATATCAGCCCTCTCCTTGTCTGTTGTTACCAGCTTGCCAGCCCTGCTCCTCACAGGGGGTTTGCTTTCTTTGACCTTCCTTTTCTGGCTGACATACCTGTAGCAACCCTTCTTATTAATCTTTGCATCCCTTGCCAGGTTCAGCTCCAGCTGCATCTTGGCCTCCCTGGCCCCATCCCTACTCAGCTGAACAGCATCCCCATCATTGTACTCTTCCCAGGATACATGTCCTGCTTCCACTGCCTATGCAGTTCCTTCTTGCCCTCTGGTTTGACTAGCAGGTCTCAACTCAGCTATGTTGGTCTCTTGCCTTTCCTTGCTTGATTTTTTACCCCTGGGGATAGGCTGCTCTTATGCTTCATCAAAGCATCCTTAAAGATCTGCTAGCTCTGTTCTACACCCTTGTCCCTGAGGGCAGTTTCCCTATTAACTCCTTAAACAACTTGAAGTTTGCTTTCCTAAAATTCAGGGTCCTGACCTTACTCTTCACCTCACTCATGGCCCTCGGAACTGTGAGCAGTGCCTGACAGAAAATAAGGGCAAATTTTGTCATCCTGATAATACAGCTGATTCCTCATCTAGAAGAAGAAAAACCTACAGAAATAAGAAGAGGGGACCTAAACTCTGTTTTGAGTTTCATTGTGGTGATGATCTGCCTTTTTTTATCACATGGAACTACAGGGAGAAACATTACAGTCTGGGAGACTTGGGCAGATGGACCCATTCTGAATTAATTTGAATTTTTTTTCAGATCAAAAGTTTTCTAGAAGTGTTTCATTATAGTAATCAAGCCCCAAGATTATCAAGGCCAAGTCTAATACACTGGGGCATAGTTTCACAGCATTTGCAACTATAACTATGCAGGATGGAGACTACTCAGCTCACTCTGCAACAACTGGAAAGGTGAATACATATGAACCAAAGGCCATTTAATGTCTCCCACACTTCAAACAGCAGCTGAAAACCTTATGGGCTATGACATCGCATAGGGTTGTAATAATCGGGATTCCCTTTGTCAGAGGAAATATTTCTAGGTAAGGGAAGAAATAAAGAAATGCTGCTGCTGTTCAGCTCCCAAATAGTCTGGTGCTGGAGCTGGAAGAACTGTTGGGGCCAGGCCCCCTCTGGTGGACATTAGCAGGTGAATGTGAATTCTTACCAGACACCTGTCAATGACACCTGTCAGTCGGTAGGTTTCATAGATATTATAGATTCATAGATATTAGGGGTTGGAAGGGACCTAGAAGATCATCTAGTCCAACCCCCCAACATTTTTCCCATTGACCAGCTCAATAGCAAAGACAACAACAAATTGTTTCACTTGAGCAAATTCTGGTTTATATACGTCTCAGTTCCCTGCTTTATGGCTACAGCATCTGGAATTTCCAGGTGGTCTTTAATACAATTGTAGGACAGGTGCAAAAGTTTAGCTTCCAAGTTTTATACAGGTGTCTTTCTAACGTTACTGTAAAAAAAAAAGAAAATTAAAAACTGAAAGCTTGAGAGGAGAAACTTCACATTTTTTTCCTTTAAATTTAGGGCTGCCCAGGGGGGTTGTGGAGTCTCCTTCTCTGGAGACATTAAAGACCCACCTGGATCTGTTCCTGGGTGACTTGGTCTAGGTGATCCTGCTCGGGCAGGGGGGTTGGACTAGATGATC
>JAOEGS010070144.1:0-17277 GCA_025447755.1 Corythornis vintsioides
TGGAGACTCCACAACCTCCCTGGGCAGCCTGTTCCAGAGCTCTGTCACCCTCACTGAGAAAAAATTCTTTCTTGTGTAAAGCATTGCCATGCCCGGCAGCAGGACATGATTCCATCTCCAAGTCCTGGGACAGTGGAAATTTTCCAGGAAGACAGAGCTAACCAAGAACGGTGTACAAGAAGTTCTTTTTACTGGGACCACAAAACTTGCAACAAACCTACACATTCTGAAAAAAAGGTACCCATGAGTCATCCCCTGCTGAGATGCCAGCCTGCACACAGTGTCTCCAGTGGCACGAAGTGGCTCGTGTCACTTCAAACTAGAGACAAAAAATACAAGAGGCATAGGAAGAGGGTTTTGCTGTTTGCCTGTGCAACTCCATCTCGAGCAGCTGCAAACTACTCCAAGGCAGCTCGTAGCTTATGACAGACTGGAACTCAATTTTCATAATGCTAAAACAGATCTTGGAATAGCTTTACATTAATACAGAAAACAGAACCCATGATAAGCTGGGTAGCACTCATTCAGAAGAGCTGGCAGTGGCAGGACACAAACCCACATTGGGGAAAACACATGAGCCTGCCTCTTTTCCCCCTTACAAAGCCAGTGCCAAAGCAGCACCCATCAAACAGGAGGCTGGCAACTGCACAGGTTCCTCAGGGTCCAAAACCTACAGCCTTCTGCCTGGGTGGAGAAGGCACTTGGTGAAGAACGGTGCAGAGAAATCCAGCACCAACAATCAAAGTGTCTCTTGTATTTAATGACCCAGATACAGCAGGTTGGTGATTAGCAAGGGATCTTCCATACAGGCTACAAAAGTGGGTCAAATCAAACAGCAGCCTGGTTTTGAATAAAGAAACATGCTCAAGACAGCTCACTCTGCTTGAGCAAACTGCTAATAAATGTGACTAATTCTCCACACATGCAACACAGAGCTGCTGGGACATGCCGGTCTTTGTCCACATGCTCTGCAGTAGCAAGTGTCTGTACCCGAGGAGTCTGAACAGAACTTCATGTGTGATTACCTTCTTTCCTGAAGGATTTCGTTCCCACATAAGTGACTATTCCATTTAAATTTACTTATAGTCTGTTAGTTCAGCTCTCAAAAGCATGACACAGCAATCAAAATTGGGTTTGCCTTGAGCTGCAAATCACATTGAGATGTGAAAGGCAGAAGGCAGCTCCCAGCAGCTTTGTAAGAGGATCCAAGGCTAGCCTAGAACTGCTTTGAGCCCAGGTTCATCTACCTCACAAGACTCACATTCCTGCTCTTAAAGACATGGCTGGTGGGAGTGTTGCAGCTACACGGCTGTTCAAACAGCTCAAGATCCCTTAAGCCTCACAAGGTTTCCAGTGCAACCCAGCTCCCAAGAAGTTACGTGACACCCTAAGACAGTATCAGCACAGGCTGCACACTTTCTAGACATGAAAATCATCTTGACTGACCAAACATCAAAGCACAACTCCCTTCCAAAATGGGTTTCTTACTGTACTTGCCTTCATATAGTTTAACCTTCTCCTCTATAAACAGCAAGCCTTTCGCAAGGAGCTGGTTCTGCCAAGAGAGAAGAGAGACATGTATTTGCCTTTTCTGAGATTTAAAATAAACATATAATAAGAAGTTTTCTTTTATTGTTTTGGGATTTTTTTGTTTGGTTGGTTTTTGTTTGGTTGGTTTTTGGGTTTTTTTTGCTTTTGTTTTTTGGGGTTTTTTTTTTGATTGCGGTTTTTTTTCTGATGTTATCCACTTAGCATGCAGTTATCTAAAGATTTGTCATGTTAAAGTACTTTCTTCCAGCATAGCCACCAGGGCTGGGCTCACTGGCAGTGCTGTACATTAACCCCCACTTGTTCGGCCGAACAACAGCACACGACAGGTACAGCAGGCATTTGACGCACTTGCTAGAAGTGGGAAGGAAGAACCTGTCCTGGGTCACAGTCAGGGAGTCAGGAAAGAAGAATGGTTTGTACCATAGGAGTGCAGCTACATAAGCTACACCACAGCCATACAATGGAGGTGATCAGAGGGCCAAATGATACCAAAACACCCTATTCTCTTCTTCATTTGCACTAGCTCCATGCTTGCCTGACTGCACAGTGAGACAGTTCAGCTCCCCCACCTTTCTCCATCCCTACCTATTTTATTTTCCTATGAAGCTATTTTTTTTTTGCTATATTGAGCAGCTGGATCATCTCAGTATGCAGACTTAAGCTGAAGAAGAAGTACCAGCAGCTAGTCTTAGTCTTTCTAGATAACTATCACAGACCAGACAGATCAAGATATCCATGTGGCAGTTTGAAGTTCAGGATTTCTAAATGTTCAATAACTTTTCTATTCTTGTTTCCCTAACCATAAGAATGGGGCAAAAAAGAACACCTACCTTTTTGTTCTCCTGACAGCATTAGAAGAATTCCGAAAAGCTTTGAGAATTCCAGAGAAAGGAACTATTACTGCATCCAAAAACATTCAGTCCTACCCCAGTGATCATACTGATAGAAAACAGCCTTTATTTTCTATCAGTCTCCTTGTGCCCAAATACCAGGCTGGCTCATTCAGGACACGCACAAGCAAGGAATGAAGCAAGTCACACTAAGCAAAGAGAGCAGCATACCTCTGTATCCTCTCTAAAACAAGAGGCAATACTAAACCAGGATACTGTTGAAGGGAATAAAAAGAAGGAAACCTTGCTCTGTGGCATTCTCTGCTTGTGCTTGTACTTCACTTTCTAGAACAAATTAAAACTTGCCTTACTTGTTAGCTACAGCCATCACTGAAAAGGAAGGACTTTTAAAAATAATACTATCTATTGAAAAAGGCTTCAGAAGTCTTTTGCAAGTAGGTAGAGGTAGAGAGACTGAACCAGGCCTCCTATTGGTAAGACAACATCACTAGATGCATTGTTCTGGTCGAGAATTTATATTCAAAAACCTGTCAGGTAGGAAAATACTGAAATTAATAAAATCAGAGCTGAAATCCAAGAAACTTCTTTTGATTTAGAATACCACATTATGCAAGGTGAGCTCTTTGGGGCTCCCCTTTTGCACTGGGTACCACTGGGTACCACTGCAATGCCAGAGATAAATTTTTCCATTTATATCTTTGGCAAGATTTGAACAAAAATAAAGAAGAAAGAACAAGCCATACAAGCTCATCAGCCATCTCGTGTGCTTTGGGTAGTAGGGGGAGCTTCCAAGAGATTCCAGAGACATTTTCTTCTTTTGTAAAAGGAGTGTGGTGTTATATATCATGGAGGAATTAGGTGACTTTCCTTGGCTGTTGTTCCATCTCATGGTTACATTATATTAAAACATTGACTCATGTTTTGACTTACTTATCTTAAATGAGCCACATGTAAATACTTTTGATACTGCTTAAAAAAAAAAACCACAACAAACAAAAAACAAACAAAAAACCCAAAGCTACAGCCCCTAATGTGGATCCAGAATTCAGTCATGAGATAAGGAGGAATGGCTATCTAACCCACCAGTGATAAAACTCCATGAGGACCAATAATGGTTAAATATTGTACCATACATAAAAGGGAAAAATATTTCATAGTCATGCTTGTAATAAAGGTAATTTTGCCCTGCTAGCAGGTGGCATTTCTTCAGAATTCAAGCCTAACAATATTTAGTATTGTCTTATTCCCAAAATAATGCAGAATATAGGTTCCTTATAGATTACTTACACAACTAAACCAGAACATTTCAGGAGCAACACATGGGCTGAAATTGTGCTATTTGAACCTCCCATCCAAGTCACAAGACTGTGACCTTTACTAGCTCCAGCAGAGTGCAAAAACAATCCTATCCACGCAGTACTGCCAAGCTATAAACAAATCTCAACACTCCGCTATTAACCTATCTGAGGAATTTCAACAGCGGAATCAGAGCTGACTTGAACAGTCCTGTTTGGCAGAACAGGCTAAAACTGCTGTTCTGCACAGGTGACCATGCTGAGATGGGAAGGTATGCCTGTATGGCACTTTCTGAACCTACTCACAGGCAGGGTACAAATGACTCCCTAACTGCAGTTGAAAGCTGCAGATGGCCACAGGTCAAAAACAAAGCTCTCTGGGTTTGTAAGTGTTTGGGTTGAGGGATAGAGAAATCCAAGAATTGCCAGCAGAGCCCAGAAGCAACTGGGCTGCCAAAGGATGGGTAAGCTGTAAAGAGCACTTATCTGGGAGACGCTTTTCACCCAGGCAGTGACCACAGCAAGTTGGATAAATATGTTCAGAGAATGAAAAAAAGCCATGGCAACATTTCCAACACAAAAGTCACTCTTCATTTTTAGCTCAGCACTGACTCTCCCACAACACGCGTGTGCTCACTGCTGTTACGAAGGAAGCTGTGTTCAAATCACTGGAAATAAACCAATGCATCTGAAGGCATTTTACACCACACTGTAAAATGTAGACACTTGCCAGGTGATTCCTTCTTTTTCCTGGCACAGATATTTCCCCCTTCCCCTATCCTGTTAAAAAAAAAAAAAAAAAGAGCTAAGTTTCTTCATTTGTACCCAGAGGAGCAATTCCACTTCCCCCAGTGCAATGGACAAAAGCAAAAGCTCTCCCAGGCACCACAGCTGGGGCTCCCTGCTCAAGCCAGCAGTGTCAGCAGTAACAGGCACCTCCTCCCTCACTCCACCTTGACAGAAGATGGTCATGTCCAACAGGGGTCCTTCATGGGGGGGTTCCTGCTACAGTCCAGGCAAAACTGTACCCGTGAAATTTTGCCAGAGGCAAAAATATATTTCCTGTCAGCAGCGCTCTGACAGCAGCCTGGTGACAGCGAGGGCCTCCAGGCAGGATCAACATGAAGGGTTTTGGGGTGACAGTCTTGCCACTGGCATGGCTTGCTCTGCTACAGGTGGTACATGCAAGCAGAAGAGCTGTGAAAAGCAGCTACATTTTGGCAGCCATGACTCCTCAGCATAACACTGCACAAAGGAGTTCTGCTCATCAGAAAATATTACTAAATATTATGTCTCCAAGCCAGCATGCCTTTAAAAAGCCACAGTAAAATTGACAAATTTATACTAGTTCACCAAATAGAAAAATAAGCTTGGAACAGAAGCAAATTGATCCAGAGCAAATTCAAAATTATTTACCCCAATTTTCAGGGGATTAAAAAAAAAGTCTTTCTTCTACAAGTTAAAGCTTTTCTTACATGCAGCCCTCTTCTAGCCAAATGAGGCTTTATGTTCTAGGGTTAAACTACACTTTTATAGGCTCTACAAGTGCTCAGCCACTGTTTATTGGATAATCTACTGTTCATTGGAGAAGAAAAAAACCACCTCATCCAAATTTACTCTGCAAGTATTTTCTACAAAGTTGTCAACTGTACACAAACACCTACTTAGTTCTTGGCGGCCTTTTACAAAACACAAATCTATGCGAGCTTAAGCATTTCATACCTGGAGCATCCCTCCCATTTTGTTTAGTTATTGGTTGGTTTTTTTTTTTCCTCTAGAAATAGAGGAAATAGTGACAGAACAGTGAAAAGATTTTGATCATACCTAGAGAACAAAATGCAAGATAAATATGAAATGACATCCTGAAATGACTCTTCTAAAGATAGCCTTCTTCAAAACAGATCAAAAAGAAAGTCCACTTAAAGGCATAAAGTGAGGCAGGGAGAGTAAGAAGGAGAGCACACCAGACAGACCGAGCAAACAGCACTTCTATAGTCTAGCCCACACCATACCAGCAAGGCGGCAGCTATGGGAAAATCCCACAACCAGCCCCCCCAGCTCTGCACCAGTGAGTCAGGGCTCCCAGGAGGTAACCCCTCTTAGTCAGGGCACAGCACAGCATTCCATGCTGTGCTTGGAATGGTACCATCCAGGCTCCATTTTGAGTGAACCACACGAGTCCACAGGGCCCTGAAAGCAGGAGCCCCTGCTGTTGCCGCCACACAGGACTAGGTCCTCCGCTCAGCTCATGGTAGTGGGAATGAGCTGCCGGGTAACCCCATCCATGATAATGAAGTTGGGCAGTTGCTATGGAGCCTCTGGAGTTGCTCCATGAAAGCTCAGTCCTAGAAAGTGCCAGATGAAGCAGAAATAATTAGCAGACCTGCATGAACATGGGTTTCCAGACAAGGAAACAGATACAATAATAAAGACCACCAGCTTGTCCCAAAAGAGTCTTGCAGACATACGGCTGAGCTCTGCAAATCACACAAGTGTGAATTCTCTCCCCTTGTGCAGTGGCTGAGCTGCTGCAGCCCCTGGCAGCAGGCATGAGATGAGACAGCACTTGGCCACAGGAAAGCTAGCACTGCCTTTATCTAGCAATAACCATGTCTCACTCCAGCAACCTGCACAACTACCTCCTTGCCTTGCTGCAAAACAGGTAGAAGTAGAAACCTGGCACCGAGGAAAGAATGTCACATGCACCAAGATTTTCTCTTTGACTAAGCAGGAGAGAGGGACACATGGCATTCTCTGCTGTTAGCTTGGCTTTACCAAGCAGCCTTTCATAGGACAGCAAGCATCATGAGAGATGCTGGATAGGCTGGTGTTCCAGAAAGCAAGGCAGCAGAGACATAAGCAAAAGCTTTACAGTGCCACAACAGGAGGAGGAGAGCCTCTATCGCTGCATCCACCTTGCACGGCAAGCTAACCTACAGCAAAAAGGATTCTGACCATAGGAAGGTTCACCCATCCCACATCTCTAAAAGGAGAGGACCAAATAAATTTTGGATATGATCTGGGCTTGCTCCACCACTGCTGCTGCTTACGTTTGCAGCTATCCATTATCATCTTGCTACTCTGACTCTACATCCCGGCGACAAGGGTGCTTGCACATTGTGGTTTCTATGGTTTTGCATGCAAACAGAAAACCAGATGTAATTCTGAGTCACCACTTGTCTCCTCCTGTGGTCCTCCACTGCAGAAGGCTGGAAATTATGTAACAGCTTTGCTTCTGGTTTTAAAACACCAAAGTTCTCACGAGATTCAACGAGGAAATACAGTCCACTTGCCATGCCTCACCTCACCTACCAGCTCTGCTGGCACAGACAGCAAGCATCAGGCTGGAAAGGCATCAGCTCTGGGCATCTGGCTTTCTGCACTGGCAGCCTGTGGGTGCTGGAAGAAGGTGCAGTACCTGGGAAGGGGTTGGGTCTCTCCATCTCAGCAGGAGACAGCTTGGAGTTAATGTGTATAAAATGGGCAGTTCTGCTACAGTTGTTAGCTGTGAAATAGCTAGCATCTAATTTCCGCATGAGTTTCAAGATTAACAAAACCCCAGAGAGTAAAAAGAAACAGCTCACCCTTTCCAAAGATTTTGTTTCAGGCTGTTTGCAGAAAATAGGAAGGTAATGTCTCCATTTACCAACACTCACTGTGTGTCACATTTTTTCTCTACAACCACGAGGGTCAGATAGTGTGAAAATGAAGGGAAATCAACTAAAAAACATTAAAGCTGTTCCAGAGAAGTCCCAATCACCAATACACCTTATTCCTCCAAATTCTAGCCTCTTACCCTCCATGGTCATAGGACACCAGAGAATTAACCCAGCAGTGAGATCAGATGGTGCCCTGCTGGGTATCTGAGAAGTCGGGTGTGTACAAAATGTCCCTTTTCAGCAGCAGAAAACTACTGGATCAGTTCATGAGCATAAGTCAGTACTGGAAAAACTGGTGCATGAAGGCAGATCATGCTTTAAGGCAGATCTGCAGCAAATACAAGTCTCAACTCTTCTGGCAGTTACACCAATGAGATGGCTTGTATGTATAATAGAGTTTCTAGAGCTGCAGATTTATAAACATAAATCTCTTTCAGAATGAAACACTGAAGTTCCCACAGAAACACTTACAGGAATTAGATTTCTTTTTCAAACACAGAACAGACCCAGTAATTCTGGTTGGGTAGCAGAGAAAGACTGCATAAACCCCATCCAGATCCTAAATGTTCCTATAGCAACTTCAGAAGCTAAAAACTACTAATTTACATGAATGATTATGAAAAGCATTTGTGAGGAAATCAAGATGATCCCTTATGAGGATCCCCTAAAGGTAGATTTATCTCACTCTGCTCCATTTTACTCTTAAATATTCACTGGTTAGAAAGAACGTGTGTGTGTACAATATATGCACAATGCAAGAGCCAGAACAATGGAAATATGGTTTTAAGAATCAATATTATACGCACTCAAAACCAGCTCTTGTTACAAGTGCTGTGACATAAGAAATTAAAAACTTTTATCTTGATTTATTAAACTAAATATTATATGACCCAGTTAGTTGCTCTAATTGTTGCTAAGATACTTAAACCTGCCCGGTTTACACATGACAGCTGATCCTACATGGTGCATTTCAACCTAAGAGAACAGTAAACTTGGTTCTCAGGATATCTTTTCAGTGAGCTTTAACAGATGGAGGATGAAGTCACTGCCAAAAGATGCACTTCCACTCCTCTCCTCGTCCTGCTGACCCACTCCCACCACCTCCCTCATGTCAGATGCAATGAGCAAAAGTAATCAAAGGAATTAGTTGAAAACTTTCTTTCAAGGTTATTTTTCAGCAGCCTAATTCCCTCTGCCCATTTTGGTGGCAGCAGTTTTGCCATAAATCAACTGGCATCATCAGCAAAACTGAACCCATAGACAAAAGAAATCACATTGTCAGCCCTTTTTTTGGCACATGAATAGTCTCTTCACACTGCACAGCTCAAGAATTTTGAGTAAAGACAGTCACAAAGTAGTGATAATTTACGGTCATGAATTGTCAGTCTAGAATCTGAAGTAAGTCTGTGTCTTAGGTCACAGCAAGGAAAAAACCTAATTACCTACAACAGCCTTTATCTCAGTTTGTCTCGTGGCTTGCCAGCACCATGAATTTTACTTCAGGTTAGGTCTGATGGATGCCGAGTTACTCCGTTTAACATTGAGAAAAACAAGAAGTCCCAGAAATGACATTTGAGTCCCAGTGGGAGAACAGCAGCTGCAGATGAAATGGTACATACACGCTGAGGTATTTGCACAAGTGTGAACAGTCAGGCTGACAGAAAAACAAACACAGAGGTGAGTGCAGCTCAGCTCCTGCATCACACTCAGAGGCACAGGCCACCACTCTCTCAGCTGTGGTGCAGTGCTGAGGACCTACATTGCAACTGTGGCCTGTGGCTGAAGTAGTACAGCCCTAACATTAGGGTGAAAGCATAGTTTTTGCTCCTGCTTTTGCAGAAAACCATACTGGTGATCAGGTCTTTCTCCCAGGGCAAGAGCAGATGCCTTTGGCTTGCTAAGAGAGATGCAACATAAACATCCAGCCTCCAGCAGTGAGAAGACTGAAGCCTAAGCAGTCTCATCAGCAATACTACTAAGATATCTAAGGAGTCTCAGCTAATGCCACTAGCCCTGGCATGACTGTGACAGACCCCAGCGCTGGGAGCAATGCAGTGCCCAGCAGCCACTGTGGAGCGACATGATGCAGCTGCATCTTACCCAGCACTGGAACCCACCCAGGCATCTTTCAGTACACTCTGAATTTTCAAACCCAGGTAACACTCACATGACAGCACCTTACCTCACTTGGGACCCATGCTCTGCTCCATGCTCCACTGAGGCTTGTGGGAGCATGAAGTTGCCTCTGGCCATTTTCTCATTATTCCAGCTTTGCACATCATGCCTAACGCTGTAGGACTTGTGTACCCAATAAGGACCTTTCAAATTTCAATTCACCACATATGTTTAATTGCAAACTTTCATTTGCTTGTTTTTAAGAGCGGTAGCAGATTTCCACTGAAGCCAGGCACTGTGCTACAGGCTCACAGCTTTTCTGCCAGGCTGCCACCAGACCCCACTCCTTGCTTAGGAAACGTCCCATGGTTCAGTGCCAGTAGCTGCCTCTTTCCAGTAAAGGATTTGTGCAGATAGGGTCTGAAGAAGTGAAACACAACTACCCCTGAGGCAGGAGTTTGCTTATCGCTTTATAGCACAGCAGGGGGGGATTTTTTTAAGTCATGTCATCTAATATTGAAAAGAAACAACACTAGTCTTCTTTTTCCCTTGTCTACACTGTTAGCACAGTATGCAGCAGCAGCAGCCACCTTAGAAAGTACTGAAATTTTTTCTCATACACAAAGGGAAGAAAACCCTCTTGTTTTCAGCAGCCTCCTTCTTTTTAAACAATACCACAGTAAACAACTGAAAGCCACTGGTGCTCCCTCAATATCATCCAGCACACTTCCATATGGTTATGTTTGAATCTCTGTCTATCTGGACAGCATCAGTAAAAGCAATAAAGCTTATTTACATTTGTGATGGGTCAGGCCTTCCCTCATCCTCCATCTTTTGTTTTGTTTTTTTTTTCACAGGTTGCATTTATATTTGTGGGACTAAAAGGCAAACGGCATTCAGATTGATTTCCTGCTGATAGAGACTTCCTTCCCTGCCTCTCCTCCACCTCCAAAATAGACAGATGTTATCTGTTCTCTTTCCCTTTGCTGGGTTCTTTTGTAGAAAACCTACTCCTGAATTCTTTATACTAGAGCAACAGGGTGAAGAAAAGCTATGAAAAGGCATCCCTTCTTCTTTGAAAAGTTCAGGCTCCTAGCAGCCTTTCTTGAGCATGAAGGAAGATTATCCTTAAATTTAGCACACAACCCCGTAAGTATGTTTACTCCCAAGACTAAAGAGCTGAAGGGAGCAAACCTCAAAAGAAAGTAAGCAAATCATGTAATACCTGAAAATAATCTGTGATGAAGGATCCGAGTTCACTCTTCAGCAGCCGTCTGTAGACAGAAGGAATGCAGCCATGAAGTAACAGCCATTGCTGATCATTTCTTATAGGTATAGCCACTTTACTACCACTCATATCAAAGACAGGGGTGTGTGCGTGTATCTCATTTTGGCCACAGCTAGATTTCTTTTATATTTAGGTACATATATTCTACAAATGTCCACAAAGTATATTCTCAAATTATGAGGGAATGAAACAGTTTCCTTCAGGTCTTCTTACTTACTTAAGACATACACCTGGAACAAGCAAAAAAACCCCAAATTTTACCCATTTCCAATGCACAAAATGTTGGGGAGACAATTTAAAGTTATTTTGCTTGAAATTAATCAGTTTTTCTGATTTTTGTTTAAACAAAAACACCTTTCATTCAACTGAAAATAGTGCAGACATGGCACTTTGGGACATGGTTTAGTGGTCATGGTAGTGTTGGGCTGATGGTTGGACTTGATAATCTTAGAGGTCTGGTCTTTTCCAGCCTGAATGATTCTATGATTCTATAACTCTCTAATGCTGTACTGTATGTTCCTTTTCTCTTGGAAGTAAAAGGTGGGAGGATAAGGAAAGGTGCAATGAAGTAAACACACAAGCAGAAGCTGCAACTTCCATGATGACTACGTTTTACCCCAAAAAAAACAAAGGCAGCATATTTTTTCAATAAAGACATTGAAGAAATTTAAGAAGAGGTTTTAAACATATGCAGGAAGAAGGTAATCTAAACAAGTAAAAAAATAAAAACTGATGGATTTTCAATCAGGCTGTAATAAAAGTTTCAAATTCTAATACACATTTATATTTCAAAGCTCCTGTATAAAAATCAGGATAGCTTTACATCAAAAGAAGCATTAAAAAGCCAACCACAAAGTTCAGAGCATTTTCACTTTCAGGAACTGTGAGCATAAATTTTGTAGCAATAAATTCTGCTTAAAATTTAAAGGGCATCCACCACTCCCCCCTGTAAAATATTGCATTTGTTGTTTGTTTTCTGTTCTAAGAGTTTTGCTTTTCACCAACATGAAGTATAATCAGGAATACTCAAAAATGGCATTTGAACTAAGGACCATGCAGTTCTCAGGCTGTGTTCTTATTAATAAACTGCACCACATTTTCCTTATCTTTGCTGAAAGTCAATTTTGACAGCAACTTTCCTCCCTAACCATTCTGTAGCACTTCTGCGTTTATTCAGATGCCTTCACATTTCTCTTTCTATGAGATGGATAAACCAGATTAAGTCCTTGTTGGGCCCTTTTGCCCTTCCACTGGCTTTGGCAGAATCCCAGGGGTCTCCACCAGCCGATTCACAAGCCCACGGCAGGACTTTGCCTTGCTCAGGTAGATCAGCAACCAGAGGCTTGCATCCTGGAGAGAATCCAAGGGAGGAGTCTCCTTCTAGACACAGTCAGGTCACCTCCCGCTTCCTGAAATCCCATCTTTCAATGGCATTTCTTACATTTCCTCTTGCTGTTACAACTGAATTTCACAGCAGTAAAAAAAATTATCCAGTGAAATTATATCAAATCACAGTAAAAGAAAAGCTTGGTGGCAGCAATCCAGAGCAAAATGCTACCACCTGCTCATCTCCTGGTCTTGTCATTACACTCTCTCACTTTAAAACTATCCTGCCTTTCCTACTGTCAAATATCTAACTGTAGTGCAGAATGTGGGAGTGTCTCTGCATTGCTAACTTACTCCAAGGTTCCTAATGGAACCGTACAAACAACGAAAGCACACCAGCTTGACCTAATGTCACCCAAGAGTTAGTTGGCTGTCTGACAGCTCTGGCTGGGTAAAACCCAGCATCAAGCTGGAGATGGACCTTGTGCACACACAGATGACACTGTGCTGGGAGCTACATCACAAGCGTGACGCTGCAGGTGTGCAAAAGAACATGCATGTGGACACGTGTCTTTTGCTCCTTAGATAGATGTTAGTAAGTTAGTTGTATGTTCGAGGGGCCTATTTAGAGACTGACATTTGCAGATGTAACCTGCTCAGGGCACCTGAAGAAACGTTAATCATGTATTTCAAGGTGAATGCTTCCAAGTGTTGCCTTGGGAGTGCCTCTCCCTGGAAGAGGGCATTTCCCCTCGTACCATCAGCACTGATTACAAAGCAGACACAGTTCACAAAGTATTTCATGTTCTTTGCCCAGCTCTAGGTATAGAGCCACTTCAGTAAGCTACATGAAGAGAAGATGGTCCAGCCACAGGGCTCCAGCCACTAGGGCTCAAGCCCAGGCAATGTGGCTATTGTGCCCAGTGTAGTGCAGCCACCACAGTGGGCAAAAGACTGGCAGATAAATCCTGAAACCCAAAGCTGGCCTGAGTACATTAAAATGCCATTAAAGCATGAAACACTGCCTTCACTCAGATCTCAAAAGGAATTGTATCAAACTTTCACCTTTGGGACCAGACCAAGTAGGACAGAGTCATATGCCCTGAAAGCTGCATTTATTTTGCAAGTAGGGAAAGGGGCAGTGGAGAAAATGTGCAAAAAAAGAGCCAGAAGAGGCAAACCCCCTAAGAGGGGACAACACCCTTTTAAAACAAGTCAATATACATCCTGTCTTTGGCAAAGCTACACAGCCATGCAATTCAGAAAAACATTATCCAAGTACCCCTGCCATTCACTCCACCCAATAGCAAAGAAGTTACCCTAAAACCTCAATGCTGTGCTTCAGACTGATTCAATCCCTGCTCCTCCAACTTATATCCTCTAACAGTAGTTCTGTAGGGGAAGCAAACACCCAACAAGCAGCAACAAAATTCCCCTTTCATGCATTTCAGCAACCTACCTGATATTTTCATTGAGGGTATAAAGCTCATTGTTCTGCAAGCCTCCCCCTTTGAACACATTTATCACTGCTGTTTGAACACTGCCAAAAAAGAGACAGTACAACATCCATAAATAACAGTCACCAGTATGATTTAACACAGAGCACAACATTGCACAGCTGCCAAAAGCTGAGTGGTTATAATGGGGTGGAGAGGTTAATTGCACTTAATTACTTCCACTCTTTCTTCCCTGGAAATCATCACTCTTATTTACCTACATTTCTCACGGGAGACAGAGCAGAACCAATCTCAGATTGTGCCTAGAGGAAGGAAGCGAGGGAAGGTTGTTACAGGGACACTATTCACAACAAACACATTCACATCAGATATATCCTCAACTCGACTGTTCAGTGGATCTCTGCTGTGTGCTGTTACTAATTACTCTGAGGAGACACAGATTTTTGGCAATGTCTGCCGAACACACACACTGAATTCTCCAGTGATGCTAGCAGGAGCCACCTCATTCGCAGCATCTGGCAGGACCCTAGCATCACCTCAGTCAGACCCAAATTTAAGCCCTGTTAATGCCTGTGAGATACTGTTGGAGGACCTTCTAACTCACACTTCCCTCATGAGCACAGAGGAAGTCATAAAGTGACAGCACACAAGATGGTTTACCAAGTCTAAAGGTTTGCCACGGCTACCAGGAGTCATTCCCTTAATTAGCATTCCCTTATTTGGGCCAGTTGTGGCATTTGCACACTTTACAGATCTCAGCTTACTATCCTGGCACATAACCATGATGTTTTTGCCAGGCTACTACTGCATGATCTTAATAAGCTGGGCCACGTCAGCAAGAGAGAGGGGACTGGGGAGCACAGAGCTGGTGCAAGATGTCAGAAGGGAAGGTGTGAACACCCACATTTGGTAGCAGCAGACCATTAGATCAGATCAGGGTATGTCACTCTTCACCTTACACATGGTTTTTCCAGTTGCCATTGCTGCATGACGTCACTGCAGGCAGGATTTGGCTTTCAGCAGGAAATGCAGGTAGAAGCTACAAGCTTAGCAGTTGTCAGAGGAACCTGACTGTGATAAAAGCTTTATAATATGCAAATAAATACCTGTTATGCATTAAGAAATGCCCTTTATTATAGTAATAGGAATGTGTTTTCCTACATGGTACATAAAAGATCCAACTGCTAAGGAAGCAAATCTATTTTATTTCAAGACAGTACCTCTGAACAACATTGGCTAAAACCAAGGTTGAACACCACTATTTCTAATGTTTTAACCTCCATGGAAGCTTTCAGTGCTGGCAAACCTTGGGCATGCCAAAACTTCATGCATACTTATGAACAGATGAGCTTAACCATAAATGGTCTGGAGCACAAAGATTAGATATGCATGGCCCTTATCATGGGGTTGTTCCAGGGTGAGAGCTCAGCCCATGGGGGTTCTGCTCACCTGTTCCACGCAGAGTTGGAACTGAGCTGCAGAGCCTGCCGGGATGCCTGGAACCGCGGCAGGTCACTGAGGACTGGGGAGCTCATGAAGCGAGGTCGGGGCCTTCTGAATGATCCCATCTTGTGGAACTGGAGAGCAAAGGACGGAGCTATGGTGAACCCTCCAGTCATAGAGTTGGGTGCAGTGGAGCAGGGCTGTCAGAAAATCTCTTCTCTTGTAAGTCCAAGAGTCAATCTCAGTGAAGTCAATGAGTCTTCAAACCCAAGGACACGGTCTGCAGCAAAAGCAAAGAGTCAGCCTTGGACTAGCAGTTCCCCACAGCAACAGGTTGTGACATGGACATGCACTACCAGATCACGAAGGAATTGAGACAGTCCCACAAAGCAAAGAGAAAGGAGAAGAGCAAGATAGAGAAGGAAGGGTTGAAAATATCCTATTCCATGAACAACAAATCTGGGCAAATCTTCCAGACTTTCTTCAACAGCAGCCACATTTCCCATCTTGCCCCTTAAATACTGGCCAGTTAGAAATGGTCTCACTTTCCATTTCAGTTAGTAGAGATGTAAGAACAGAGGTGCCTAACTCTTCTGCCAGAGGCACTTGACAAATATCTACATGTACAGACAGCCATTCAGCCTGTAGAAAGTAGTAGAAACTGGAGAAAAAGAAAACTATTTCCCCAGAAAAGAAGAAAAGATGAACAAACACCTTAGGTTTTTTTGAGAAGTGTTGTATAAGAGAACAAACCCACTTGTTATCAGTACATTACAAAAAGAATACAATAGGGAGCTTCTGCAGAATACAGAAGATCTGTTCTGTCAAACAAATATTTTGAGTACACATGACTTTTATGTTTGGTTTGTTTTCTACAGAATGCAAAGTAATTGCTAGGCCAAATACGAATTTTTCCACTCTGATCATCATCTCCATATAGATGAATGTGTAGTCCACATAAACCACAGAAACAGAAGAAGTTAGCTTGGATAAAAAAAACACACCAAAACAACCCCAAACAAAAAACAACAAAAAACCCCAACAAAAGCCCATAAACTTTGGCAAACCTTCTGTACTTCAAATCTTTCACCTTCAGAGGAATAGAAGCAATAGATGTAGTACGCAGTTTGGAGAATGGAGATGTGGGACAAAAGAGAGGAAGAAAAAAATAATACAAACAAAAAAGTTGTGTAACCAAATGGCACACAAAAGATGTGAAGTAAAATTATCTTTTCCACTACATCTTCAGCATAACGCAAAAAGAAAGATGATCAGCCAAAGAAATGTTGTTTATCTGCACAGTGCTTCCCATCTGACTAGTGCTCAGCTTCAGGAAACTCCACTACCCAAACCGTAACTAACTCTTAGATGCGAGAGAGCAGCTTTCCTCCCATGTGACCAGACACATTTCATGCTGAGCAAACTTTGCTGCCTCTTCATGGCCTTGTCAGGTTCTGATAAAGCACCACAAAGCCCTCGCAAGCCCTTGACACACCATGGACACCGTACACCCTGCTGCCAAGAAAGTTAAAGGAGAAAACACAAAGTAAGCACCTCATTTTGTGCTATTCAAGAAATAAATATGGTTGTTAGTGAACAACAAATCAACAATACAGTTTTCACAGATCTTTGTGGAACTGGAATGTGGCTACAAGTGCAACTTGTTTTCTGTCTTTAGACACCTTCTGTCTGTCTTTAGAGCTGACAAAGCCCAGACAGTCTTTCGCAACATGAGCTTAGTGCTGACTGTTGTTGCTTGAAAGGGCAGCAATATGTTAATTCTGTGGCTGCTCCATTCCAATTTAAGAAAAAAGTAATTAAGTAAAAACTTTCAGAAATTAAGAAGAATTGTGAAACAATACAACTAAATCTGCAGGGTCTTCTGTGTGCATTTTGAAATAACAGCTCATTTGACATTGCCTACACATTTTCCATCTGCCAGCAACTTCTCTACTGGCAACTGTAACCGCATCAGAAATCACTAGAGGAAAATGCTGCAGCACCTTGGAGAGCTGAGGGCAGGCTGTCCTCACAACGTATGTGTTACTTTAGATCAGTTGTAGGCATTTAACAGGGCTAGCTAGATGTTTGTGCTAGCCCACAAGTGTCCTCCTATTACTATTCCAGGTGCTGTAAGTGCACACAAGTATCTTTCTCCCCAGCAATTAAATCATTTTATAAAGCTGCATTTGTATTATTTGAATTAGATTAAGCTGCAAGGGGAAAGCTTACATTCATAAATGTAAATCACAAGAATAAGCTTGGTGCATATATATGTATACATATATTTAT
>JAOEGS010072636.1:0-17031 GCA_025447755.1 Corythornis vintsioides
AGCAGAGGGGTGGCCACTGGCCCAGGGTGCCCAGGGAGGTGGTGGAGGCCCCATCCCTGGAGCCATCCCAGGTGGGGGCTGAGGAGGCTCTGAGCACCCTGCTCTAGCTGAGATAGCCCTGCTCTCAGCAGGGGTTGGGCTGGATGAGCTCTGCAGCTCCCTTCACCCAGACACTGCTGGGATTCTAGGATTCTACTTTCCCATTCTTTGTTTTTCAAGTGTCTGATCGTGGGCTTCAGTGTAGATCTGTTGGCTCTTTTAACTCTTCTGATTTCACACTACAGATTATTACCTCAATAGTTCAGAAGGAAGAGCCTCCACTTTGCTGAAGTGGAAGAAGCCACCCACTGAACCACGCTCTGTTGCTTCTACCTGGATGTGTTCTAACTTTCCCAACAAAAAGCAAGTGCTCCTTGAAATCCCTGTGCATAACGGAGTAGGAAGTCTAAATCATCTCTAAGTGAACCCACTGCCAGAAAGGGAGAAAAGGCACAGCACAAATGATCTTTCCTATCTGCAGTTTTCACAGTGAGTTTTGTCTCCTCAGCAACACTGGGGAATGGGATTGTGATGCAGCCATTCCCTCCCCCCTGGCACCTTAAAGACAGAAGGCAGCAGGCACATCAAACTTAGTAAATAAAACAACAAGCTAGGAAGGATTTCCTAAAAACTTCTAGAAAAGCATTTTAAATCCTGTCATTAGTTTCACTGTTTCATCTAACTAGTGCATTTGCTTTCCAATTACATGATCAAGGCAAAGGCAGGAAAATAAAGGGCCTGTCTCCTTGGGAGCAAAGTGAAAATCTATTTAATAAACTTCATGGCCCAGTTACATAACTCAGATCCATTTGGTTTCTGATGGCTAATTTTCATTATTTTAATTTCTAATTATTTCTAATGAGCTTGCTCAGAGGAACACCTCCATCATTGCTCCAGGTGAAATGCTTAGCAACTGGAATAAGCCCATCCCGAGCTGCCTGATCCCATCCCTGGGAGCCCATCCTCACCCCCCTGCCCACCCAACCACTGCCCTGCTGGAGGGACTGCTCTGGATTTCACTTTCATGGTTAAACAGGAACACTGACAAAACCCAAACCTAAAGAAAATTTATGTGTTTACTGGAACAAAGATCCAACTCTAAACTTCATCAGTAATTTAGAAGGCTCTGCTGCTCTTCAGCATCAATCCTTTTCTCACCCAGGGCTTCCAAGTCAGAGAATCACTCTGCATTTACGTTCCAGGCACTTCTGATGTCATTAATCCATTTCACAACGTGAAACTTAACAGTTCCTCAGTGTTTGCCTGTACGTTGAATCCACAGTGAAAACATTTGGAAAGGTGGTGCACATCACACTGACAGGTGCTTTCCTGGGCAGTTGTAAAGCCAAAGGACAATTACAACCTGACAACTGACACACCAAACACAGCCATGTTCATTCAACAGGAAAAACTCCAACCTACCAACAAGCACAGCCTACAAAGGCAATATTCCAAGAAAATGGTATTAATATCTTAATTTTTTCTTTCTATTTATCCAAACTTCTCCTGAATCCATGGAAGTGTGCACCATTTACAACATCTAGAGGAAGTTTATTTTGAAGTCACTGCTTCTTCACATGGAACACTGCATCTTGGTGCAGGAAGAAGCAGTATCCAAGTGTTCCCTATTGACACACTACATCTTCAATAAACCATTTAATCATCCTAAATGTTGCAGCAAATAAAGTGAGCTCAGATTTCTGATCCACTTCAGTGACTATATGCTATAAATGACTAAAAACCACAGAAATACATAACATTTTCTATTAACCCCGTTGCCATCTTCAAGCAAAACTTTTGGTTTTAAGCTGTGTGTGTGAATATAACAATAAGGCAGATAGAGGAGCAGTGAGTTTAACCCCTCCTTCAACTGCAGGTGAACAGAAGCAATGGCTTTCAGGCTAGCACCACGTGAACTACACCATACTGTGGCAGTTTGAAGAGGTCACTGTGTCCTGGCTGGAGAAATCACCTCTGCTGCTGAGAGGGCACAAGGGATTTCCGGGCAGGCTGGAATTACCTGGGCTCCACTTTCAAGGAGACACTGCAGCTTCTGTGTTGGACACATGTAGCTAAAATCCTGGCTAGTCCAACACCCACTGCTGGGCAGTCGGCCTCTGGAAGAACAAAGCACTGGCAAGTCCTTTGGTAGGACAAAAAGCCTGATGCAGCACACAAATCTCACCTCATTTCCACAGCAGAGTTAGAGAAAAGCCTAAACGAACACAGAGAAATCTACTAGTACCTGAAGTGGAGCTAAAAGTCTTGATTTTTCAAGATTTGCTTCTTCCCCTCTGTATTTATCTGCATTGTAACTCTGCTCTGGTGAGAGTAAAACAAAGCAAGCACTCAACATTCATCAGCACTCCTCAGTTCAGGGAGAGCAGCAGGCATTAAGAAGCAGGCTAATTTCAAGCATACTCTCCTCTTCAACTCTGACCCTTTCCATCTATGTCAAGAAAGAGCAGAAAAAAGAGCTTGTGAAAGAGGGTTGAGGGGGCCAAAGTACTTAAAGCCTTCTCTCCCTATTTTTTCTGCACTGGTAAGCCCATAAAACATTTGCATAAACATCTTAGAGACAGACAGAGAGAACTACTACAGCCTAGTCAAGCCTAAGGCACTGATAATGCTGGGGCTGTTTTCAGTAAGAAAACAATGAAGGGTCATTAATAATAACCAAAAAAGCAGTAGGCACATGATACTGCCTGACCCCAGAGGAGAAATTCCAGTGAGTTTGTGCCTGTGCCACACAGAAGGCATCAGATGGAGCAGAGCTAAAACACCTGCACTGAGGGACTTACTCCACCACTGCCAGAGGGTGACTGGGAACCCCTGGGGTGGCTGGAGATGGTACAAGCTACTGAGAAAGCTTGTTTTGGCTACATGGTTCCCAAACCAGGGTGTCAGTGAATAGAGCAAAGCCTCAAGCCCAGGGATTTGATAGATTTGAAATTAGCAGGAAAGCTTCTGGGGGTTTGTGATGTGGGGGGGAAAGGAGGGATGTAAATACAGCTTCTCTGCTGTATTTACATCAGAACTGCAATTCTACCAGGCTGTGGTGTTGGCTGGGATTAAAGCACCTCTTATTTAAATGTGCTGGAAAATGTGTTCCCAGGAACTCCCCAGTGCTTATTAAGTGACCAATCCTTTCCAAGGCCTACTCACCTTCACCTCCTGTGCCTCCAACACTCCTTCATGGGGCAACACTCAGCAAAAAGAGCCCAGGAAGGAGTCTCTGAACACCTGGACTGACAGAGGCTCCTCGCGGAGAGCTCCAGACAAGCACACATGGAGAGGGAGTCACTAAGCACCCCCATGCCAGGGGAGCACATCCCAGCTGCTTCCCCTGGCCCTGAATTCAGAGGGCTTTGCACAGACAGGCTTTGGCATAACCTGTGTGTGAGCAGGGCTGTGCTGCAGTCTGCACTGAGACCAGCACCACAGCAGCTGGCACAGACCATTGCTGGCTCTCCTCACACATCTATATTGGCAGAAGCAGGGGAGTAAGGAGAGCAAACTGGAGATGGAGTCCAAGGCATTTGGGATGTTGCAGCCCACCCTGTGCTTTGACTGGCTCCAGTCATCACCACTCCACAGTTCACAGCTCAGCAGTTCAAAGATGATCTAAGCAGGGCTGAATTTGGGCTCAGTTTGGGTTTTAAGTGGACAAAAAGTGAAGCTGATAATCAAGAACAAAAAGCACATCAACCAAATCAATTCTTGGAAGCTCTGCTTCCCACAGCATCAGAAAATGTGCTTATAACCAGAATATGCAAGCTGCACAACTGGTTTATTTGCCACCTTTATCTTTCCATTCTTGCACCTCTGTTTTTTACAGATATAACATCTATACAGGGTTTGGGAGGTGAAAATTGCCCTGCAAGTGCTGTGGATTGCTTTTTCACTTTTACAGCTTTAGGAAAATCCAATACCATCCATCTTTCGGGCAATATTCTTTTAGATTGAAATAACTTCCCATTTTACAAGTACTTTTGGATTTGACAGTCCTTAAAATCATTCTTGTGCCTGGAAACACTGTAAAACACATTAAAATGACACTGTGCCAAGCAGCACCTCAAATTGCTATTACCAAATGTAATTTTTAAGACCATTAAAACACAACGGATGGCTCAAGAACAGCTGCAATATCTTCACAAGTGTTTAAACTTCAGAAGTGGAGTAAACCTGCTTTTAACTATTACTGTGCACCCAGCATCACAATTTCCTGCTGTTGATATTCCCCAAATTGCATTTTCCTGGGCAATTAACTCAAGACAAAAATGGGTGTAGAAATAATAGTTAATATTTAGAATTAAGGTGAATTTGCACTGTAAGCACATTTTCAAGTCACAGCTATTATAAAAAGCAGACAGCTACTAGTAAAAGCAACTCAGAAAAAGCAGCTGGAGATGTTTGTAACCTTTATATGGGTGAAACTTGTTGACAGACAAATAAGAAGAGAATAACATTTATTAACTGAAATACAGGAGAGGAGGCAGCTAAACTGCTTACAGCTAAGCTGCTATTTAGCCCTTCCTTAAAGGCTGAATTTGTGACTTCTAGATTTCAGGCTCCACATCCACGTGCACTGCCACTGAAGTCACATTTAATTGTCAAGCTACTCTCCTTAACCTGCACAGATTGTCCCATTTCAGATCAGGATTCTTCTTGTGCACAGCAGATAGTAAAAAAAACAAAACTGTCTTCCAGCAAACTGACTGAGATTAGCTGAGCTAAAAGTATGAAACACTGAAAAGATTACATTTAGGGAAAAGAAAAAAAAACCATGAAGTTTTGCTATATAAGCAGGAATATTTTTGGTTTTCAATCAGATATAAAATTTTAGACTATAATATTACCATACCACTGAACTGTTTTCTTGGGACTATGGTTTCAGCAACTTTCTTGGAAAAAATGCTTTATAGGCCAAATCATATAGATCTCAAACCTCAAACTCCCTTTGAATTTCAAACTATTTAACACCCATCATGAACATCAGCAACATTCTGACATTGCCAAGCAAAAGCCAAGACCTCAGTTGACAAAGGCCACCAACAGCAGAACAAGAAGCAGCTTGGTTTGCTCCTCTGAAGTCACCTCTCCCCAGCTGAGCACTGCTGTCAATATTTGAGTAGTTCAGAGAACTCCATGTGGTAGCAGATGTGCCACAGCCCCAGCAGGTCTCCCACACCCACCTCCACCCAAACCACTGACCTGCCTCTTCCAGGGCTCTTGATGTTTCAAGTAATTAACTAGCAATTTTTTAAGCATCTGCACGCTGTGCCTATAAATATCTTTGTCATGACATCTCTAATGAAGCCACCCTTGATCAACAGCCTCCTGTAATTTAATCAAGACATGAAGCAGCAGTGGTAGCAGGTGAGAAAGTCTCTCTGCTGCTTGAAGCCATCCCCACTGCACACCTTCCCAGGGAGGGAGGCAGGACAGCCCCTTGCCTCAGCTCCTTGGATACTCCCATGCTACTAAAACTAGCCCAGAATTAGCCCATCAGACCAGCCCTCCACAACTTGGTTACAACAGCACAGCACAAATGCTATCTAAGGACTCAAGCCCATTGTGGAGGCCGAGCTGCTGGGCCTATGGTGACAGGACCCCTGGGGAGGAGCTGCTGAGGGACTGGGCAGGTTCAGCCTGCAGAAAAGGAGGCTCAGGGGAGACCTTCTGGCTCTCAACTCCCTGGAAGGAGGTTGGAACCAGGTGGGGTCAGTCTCTTCTCCCAAGGAACAGAGGAAACAGCCTCAAGTTGCACCAGGGGAGGTTTAGGTTGGACATGAGGAAAAAGGTCTTCCCACAAGGGTTGTCCAGGCCCGGCCCAGGCTGCCTAGGGCAGGGGTGGAGTCCCCATCCCTTGCACATTTAAATATGGACCCTCATAGTATGTCTTAAATAAATCACTATTTAATTACCATTGAACAGTGTCTTCAAGTAAGACAGACTTTGTTTTGAAAGCCGAGAAGTTTAAATATTTCAGGCAGAAGAGATAATTTCAGGTCTGGGAGAAAAGGTAGAGAGCTGGGAGTGGAAAGGCAGCTCCAAAGTCACAGACAGAAGGTCCTTTCCCCCAAAATAAAGTCTAAGGCATGCAAGGCAGTGTGCTGCTCTTCCATGGCACCTGAGTCACAGCCATTTGCATGTTCCTCAGCCGTGAAAAACACCAAGTAATAAGACTTCACAGAAAGTGTCATCCTTTGAAGTATCTGTTTAATAAATTATGGTCCAATGGATTCAATAATTGAAGTCTGAACTGCTTTCTACCCATCACAGACCTAGCCTGTGTCTAAACAGGCTGAACTTGAGTTAATTACAAAAGCAATAAGGACCTGAATGTTGAACAGCTGCAGAGTGATTCTGTTCAGCTCTGGTTAGATGCACACTTCTGATAGTTTGGTGAGCAAAAAAAGGTTATAACCTTTATTCATTCAAAAATGGTCTGGTAAATGCAAACCAGGTATGGCCTTAGTTGGTTTGGAACCAATTTCAGCTTTAATAAAATTAACTTTTTTTTTTTTTTTTTTTTTTTGCTATTTCCCCCATGAGAAACACTGCAAGAAAGAAGTGCTGGATGAGACAAGAGGCAGCCTTCAGCAGATGGTGGGTGCTGGCACCCATGTGGAGAGGCTTCCCAAAGCTTGCCAGCACCCCCAGAACACCAAGAAAAGCATCTGATGACCCTGTGGGGGCTCCCCAGACTCTAAATGCAAAGAGGCTGCTTCCAGAAGCTCGTGTGCTTCAGACAGAGTTTTTCTTGTCTGTTTTTTTTAATAATACAAGGAAAAATGAAGTCCAAGCATGGAATATCTACTGTCCAAAACCTTTATCATCAAACAACAGAGAAACTGCACAAGGAGAGCCCATACATTTCTGCTACATTGGAAAAGACATTTCATATCCCTTGCAATATGACTCTAAACCCTACAAATATTTACCTCTCTGCTTTTACCTACTTAGAAAATAACTTCCAAAACACACACCTCAAGGGACATACTGATTGCCATCAAAACCTCTCACTGTCCGTCACTAATCTCTGGGAGAGCTGAAGGCATAAAAAAAAAAAGATATATTCCCACAAGAGACTAAGTGATGATGTGTTTATACTTCCAAAAATATCAAATAACAAAAAAAATCTCATCAAATCAAACAAATCTACTGCTCCTGGTGCTAATGAGTACAAGTAAATTAACATGAAACACAAATTTAGCCCCTTATTGCAAAGAGGAGGCAGAAATGAAGATCTAGGGTGTTCTTGTGAAGACACAGTTCTTCTCAGTGTTGTCTCCAGGAAAAACTGGATCCAGTTCTGCCCTTTAGTGATCCTGTCCCTCCAAACACACAAGGGCTCACAAGCACTTCTGAAAGGACAACAATTAGCAGGTGTCCTGGTTCAATCAGTCCAAGGGTATATTCAGGTAAGTTTTACATGAGCAAGGATCAGCAACAGTGAGAAAGGTTTTTTCTTCACTTCCAAAAAATCAGTATTAATTTGTGCCCATGGGGTATGTAGAGGCCATCAGAGCGGGGACAGAAGTGATGCCTCCAACTCAAACCTCATTTCACCTCTCCAGCTGCAAATACAAGGATGGAGGGGAGCTTCCCAGTTCCTCCTGTAAGGTTTCCACCTATGAAACAGCACTGACAAGAGTCCCAGAGATGAGGCAGCAACTGCCTGGGCATTTCAGGGGGTTGGGAAGGCACTCCCAGCCTTTTGCAGTGCCAAGAGCTGCTCCCCTGCTGCTGGAGTGTGTCTGGCACACAGCACACCCCACACAGCAGCACTTGGCTTCTACTCTCTACCCAGGCTGACTGGAATGGGGAGGATACTCATTTTCCATTAGCCAGATGCACAATGGAAAAGAAATCCCAAGCCATTGATCACAGCAGAAGAACAAGCAGATAAAGCGTTTTCTTTTCAGACCTCTAGTAATTAATTAGACAAAAGGTTCTACCCACAAGGACAGGGAGAAAATTGCTGAGCACAGCTTTTTAAAAATTATTATTCTTTTCTGTACATGATTATGCTAAGCATATATATTTTTAATATTATTTTTTACATTCTGGTTTGTTATAGATTTCTTTCTGAAAATAACAATTTATCTGAAGCCATTCAGCTTATCATTCTGCATGTTCATAATTGTTTTAATTATCAGTAAGTGGTTCACTGTGTGAAGACCGTGCCTGTAAATATCTGGATTTACTGAGAGTGAACTGAGCAATTCCCCAGCAGTTCAAAGACAGTAGCCCCCCATCACACTGCTCTGAGCTCCACAAACATTAGCAGCCAAGCAGAGACTCTCATCTTCCTCAGCTGAATAAAAGGACTGAGGCTTGAAGACAGAAGCCAGGCCAAGTGCTGAGCCCCTGGAGCTGTGAAAGCAGCAGCCCTGCCCCTGTACCCACTGGTGTTATTAGCTGAACAGATCAACTGCAGATATGAGGAGCAATTGACTTGAGCAGCATCCCAGAGGCTTCCTGATTAGCTTCATTCAATTATGGCCTCTTAATTGCTTGTGCACTAAAGCTCATTAAATGAAAAATAATATTGTTTTGCTGGAGGTCATGTGCTGGAGCCATGAAAAATGGAACCCCCCAGAGCACCTCCCAGATACTGCCAGAGATCTCTCACAGAGCAGGTCAAACTGCTGGTTTTGGTGGCTATGGGATCCTCAAGCTCATAGAGACCTCACTGATATTTCTCATTTCCTTCTACACTGCTGGTAAATGTTCACTTCCAAATCATTACACTTATAAACAAAATCATTACATTTTACCTGCACCAAAAGAACCTTTGGGATTGTGTTCATCTTTCTAGTGTTCACCTGGAATGGATGTGTCCCATCTAAGTGAAGTACCACCCTTCACAGCTTCTGCAGTTCACTTGGGTGAATTCACATCATGTGTTCAGCCAGAAATCATTGCAGAGCATTTCTGAATGGAAAGGCTCCCACATTCCCCTATTCTCCACTGGGAATCTCTTTGGAAAGATAAGGAATTGTTATTTAGGTGGTGAAAACTTCTGTCTGAACAGAAAAAAGCAATAGGTGGATTTAAAAGGAAAAAAAAAAACAAACCAACCAAACCCTCTAAAGGTCTTATTGTGTCAGATTTGAAAGAAACAGTAAGAAAAAACTGTTTTTTACTGCAGTATTTATTAGCCAGTGTATTGAGGCTTGGCAGGCCTGAAATTAGCGTGGAGTCCAATACTTTACATGTAGGTTACAGGGAGCAAAAATCAAGTAAATAAAGTCAATTGTCATGATGCTCCTAGTTAAGCCTGATTGCAGAGTGAAGGCTGGGGAGGAGGTGAAGGAGGAAGCAGGGGAGAGAAACTGCATCTCCAATTGGATTTACAGACAATGGGGTTTCTCTGCAATGAAGGCTGAACAGATCTACTCCTAACTCTCCTAGAAGGCTGATTTTCCCAGAAGGATGGGCGTTGGGGTAGGATTTGGAGTGTTTGTCCAAAAGTACCACTAGTATTACCTGTAATTCTGTGGCAAGTGGTTTCTTACCTTGAGTTTTTCAGACATAAAAGTGAAAAAAGCACCAGTTTGTTAAGAGTTTTATCCAAAATCCACCTTTGGAATGACAGCAGGAGGTGTTAAATGCCTTGACACAGATCACGTTGTCTGGCATGCAAAGTTTCAGACATCCAAGGCAAATTTCAATTCTTCCATTTTTTTCAGTGTTTGTTGGTTTGTAAGTTTATTTTTTATTGTAATATTAATTGGGGAAAAAAAATAATCTGGGCATTGTTCTTTATTAGCCTTCTAACAATTGCAAGTTTTGTTATGAAGTCTTGATTTCACAGATCCCATACTTATTTTCAGAACAACATACAGTACCTCTTTTTCTACACTAATTACTTAAGATATCATATTTACTGCTGCTAAAGACTGAGGAAACTGGGGCTGTCTAGTCTTGAGAGGGGATCTTATGAATGTCTACAAATATCTGCAGGGTGGGTGTCAAACGGAAGGATCCAACCTCTGCTCTGCAGTGCCCAGCAATAGGATGGGGAGCAATGGGGATCAACTGGAGCAGAGAAGGTTCCACCTCAACATGAGGAAAAACTTGTTCCCAGTGAGGGTGCCAGAGCCTGGCAGGGGCTGCCCAGGGAGGCTGTGGAGTCTCCTGCTCTGGAGAGATGCCAACCCCACCTGGATCTGTTCCTGGGTGCCCTGCTCTGGCAGGGAGCTGGACTCCGTGATCTCCAGAGGTCCCTTCCAACCCTCCCCATTCCATGATTTTATGCTGTAACTGGGTGTGTTTTTGCAATAACCCACTGTGCAAATCACACTTGTGCCACATCATAAACCAGACAGCTTATGCTCCTTATTGATGCAGTTAAGAAAGCCACTCCTGATGTATCAATTAATGGAAGTGAATCCAGAGTGGGCTTTGGAAATGCTCCAAGCCAAATCCCTGGTTCAGCACCTCTGCTCTGAGGGACACTCCTGGAAGTCAGTTCTTGTTATGTGAAAATCCAATCATAATAAAATCCAATTTTGATCAAGTTCAAGTTCCTGCACCTTGTTTTAAAAAAAGATACTTCTCATAAAAAACAGATTACACTGAAGCATAATAGCAACAGGGAGGTAGCTTCTATCACAGTTTATTTGTCAACATATGACAGCCTCATATAAACATTCAGAAAATAATTCATCCTGCTGGACTCGGAGGAGGAAAAATGAGATGAGATTTTGGGAAAGTAATATGACAGGGGAGGGACAGGGATGCAGAGGAGCAGAAGGAACATGCAGCTTGCCACAGTGGCAGCAAAAAGAACCCCAAGGATGAAGGGAAAGTCATTATAATGCACAAAAATGGGTTTTTACAGAGGACTGAGCATGGGAAGAGGCTGTGCACCACAGCTCCTCCTCAGCAGGAGAAGGGCAAGCCTGGAGACAGAGAAGGAACAAGTGCACCCTTGAAAGAGGCTTTACAAGGGTAAATTAATAGATTCTGTAAACTGTTTCTGCTCAGAAAGTATCTTGGTGTTTGTACTCAGCCCTCACCCCATTCTTCACCTGTCCTGTGGCAGCAACAGTCAACAGGAGAAAACTCTGCAGCTCTGACCAGAGAAGATATTCTGGGAAACCTGATACCCTGACTCTGGTTCTACAGCAAAATAATCATTAAATTGTCAGTGTTACATAAATCCTTTCCTCCACTTGGGGCTTGGTCAGACGGTAGTGTCAAGCCCAGGAATGAGCAGTACAGGGGTGAGCTCTGCTCAACACACCCCCCTGGCTACAAACCACCAGAGGAACACCCAGACAGAGGATGCTACTGAATTGTAGGAGCTCAGCCCAGTATCACTGGAATGACACTTGATGAGAGTTCCCAAATCCACTCTTCCAGGGGGGACACAACCCTTTCCCCACACCAGGCTTTCCCTGCCTAGACTTCACTCAGGCTCTAAGGAAGGGCACTTGCACCAGCTCAGTAGCCCCAGCTTTCCCACACCAAGGGTCAGCCAAGTCCTGGGTGACCCAAAGCACACCAGCTCCTGCTATCAGATCATCCAGGCACTAGGGGACACACACACACCAGAATAAAGCCTAACAGAAAAAACACTTGGAAAGCTGGTGCCTAGCTAGATCCCACAGTCTGATTTTTCCAAGGATGGAGGGATCTGGGATCTGTAACCAGGAAATGGCTTCCAGCCTCCCTCATGCCAACACCACCACAGGGACCACGCAGGGGGCTCACTCACTTCTGACAGGAGACCAAAGGCATCTGCACCTGAACTCAGACAAACCTTCTTACCAATGCCCTATTTCATGAGTTTCACTTGCTTTTTGGGAGAAATTCATCTTCTGCAACCTCAAAGCACTGCCAGTGGCACTGGAAGATGCCCCATCAGTTACACTCTGAAGAACTAAACCCTTCAGAGGAACAAAAGGCTGGACCAGAAACTCAGAAGCTACCCAACGACAGCTCTTTTGCCTTTAGAATCACTGCAGAGCCAAGTGCCAGTGCTCCCAACCAAAGGCATTAAGTTCCCAGAAAACAAAGTTATTTCTTTGTGTTCTGAAGAACAGAGCCCTTCCCAGGCAGCCCTTAGGCAAGCACCTGTTTGCACTGCTCCTCTTTCCTGCATGTGCACACTACAGGGCTCAGGGAATGAGAAATGAGCTACATGGATTCCAATATGCATTTTCCTCATCTAATTTCCTGCCATAGCAATAATCTATCAAGATTTGAAAGTATCTGATTTTTTAAGTAGCCTCTTCAAGTGATTTGTAAAGCTCTTTATTCCCTTTTTGTAGCATGAGACTGTTAGGCTGAGTAAGAGGCAGTAACTAATAGAGGTATTTTCCACCCGTGCAGCAGAAAAACAGCTTAAGGGGCTTATGACTAAACAGTCCTCATGGCAAAAGTGAAATGCACACTTGTGTCTGCCACAGGAAAACTCTGACTTTAAAAGCTATCTCCCACTCAGGGTAAAGAGCATTCCAATGTCTGCTCCATACATCATGGTGAAAGAAAATATCTCCTTAACCCTTAGAAAGTGAAAAACATTATTTGGATAAATAAACTTTCTGATTAGCCTCAATTTCATTTCAGATGCCAGCAGTACCTATAGATGGGCTTCATCTCCATTGGTGCAGCACTTTCTAAGGGCTGAAGCTGGCAAGAGGCTGTTTCTGCCTGCCTGGCCACATGCCTTGTGAAGCCCCAGTGTCAGCTAAGAAGCCACTGAGGACACAGTTTTACTTCACACCTCACCTGGAAGCTGCTGCCAAGTCCTTGCAGCCTTGGTGCAGATGGGGCAGTTACACAGTGAGCCAGTGGCAAATACACCCAGGGAGATCTAGATGGTCATGGAGCAGTTTCAGGATTGGGGGTGGCTAATGTGCCAAAGGAGTCAGGAGCAAAAAACTTTCTGCTCTCTTTAGCCCAGGCAAGTTTAAACAGTGATTAAAACTATTTTTGCCTTTCTTGCACCTTTTATTTTAAGATTCAACTACTGATAGCCCCAAGTTAGCAGCCATGTCCTTCAGAGCAGCTATAAAACAAGTCCAAATCAGTTCACTGGCAAATGGTGATTTCTGCTGGATTGGTTTGGTGTGGCCCTTAATGCTGCTGAAGCATTTCTCACAGACTGGATTAAAAAGGAATTGGATGCTGGGTTTCCACCTTCCTCCTCACTGCTGCTTTTAGCTTAAGAGTCTGCCTCTGAATTTAATAGAGTAGCACTGAAAAAATAAAAGAGATGGTAGCTGACCTAATTTCACATATTGCAAGGCTATAACTGACATTTCTACTTTTAGTTAAGCTAAAACATTAAGAAAAAAAATAATAAAAACCTTGCAGTCTTTCTCCTACTTGAAAAATAATGAACTAGGGGCAGCAAAAATCATAAAAAAAACCTTCTTTCTTAAGAAAACTCCAGAAAACAACAACAAAACAACATATCACCCATCCACCCACAGTCTTACATTTATTCTGGAGCATCAGGTGATTGAGCAAAAGGACAATGCAAAGAAAATATTGGAAGAAAGCACTGAATGGGTGCATCAACAGTACAGGAAGACTAGTGTGATAGTTCTAATACAAAAAAATGGGTTGTAATTACTTTGGGGGGGTGGGGTTCATATCAAGGGACTACAGCAGATGTAAAGTATTTGGATTTCATCCATAGACTTTAGGCACTCCCCACAGGAGATGATTAAGCTGGAAAGGTGAGGTTAGTATGAAAATTCCAAGTGCCAGCTGAAGAGTGATGGCCCAAGTGGGATGAAGAGCAGACTTAGTTCAGATGGGTCTTGAGAGGTGCGAGCTCTCTAGAAGTAAGTAGGAATGTGTGACTGAAATTCCAGCTCAGTGAAAACATGAAACTATTAATGCAGGACATGAACTGAGCAGAAAATTGACACTGCTTTACATGTCACTTACAAAAACACTGCCATGAAACTAAAATAAGGGGGGAAAAGCAACCAAAACCACACACAACCCTAAAGGCCCAGGACTTGTTCTGACAGAGGAGGCTAGAGCCGTATGACTTTACACAGAACCACCAGAACACACTGTGAGGGCAAGAACTCCACCAGGGGCTGCAAAGCACAGCTGGCAGCAGCAGCAGCTGCCAGCAAACACCAGGAACCAGGATCCATGGAGCCCAAAGAGGGACACAGCAGGACTGGGAAGGAGAAGCTGCTTGGCAAGGGCAGGCTGCAGAAATGTGTTTGCTTGGTTTAGCAAGTAGAAGCAAAAGAGAGGGTTATTGCTGCTGGAGAGCAGGAGCAGCAGGGATGGGATCCCATCACCTGAACACAAAGATCCCACAGGCACTGCATCAGCCAGGCAGGAATACATCACCTCTCTTCTAGGAGACACTGAGCCAAACAAGCAAGGGGAGCTTCCTACCCAAATACAGGCAGCCCTTGATGAAGTTCTTCAAGGCTACTTTGTGACATCATTAATGGCTGTGGTTGGGGAAGATCTGATGACTCAGGAGGTCAACTACAACCATCTGAAATGGAGTAAGTATGGAGCAGAGAGCAGTGAGAGGCTCTCACCATGCAGAGCTACAGCTGGGAAGAGAGATCATATGCATGCTAGAGACAGAGAAATAGCTTCTCATTTCTGCCACTATTGATTTTTCCTCTTTGTATTCATGATTGCTCTGCTGGTAAAATAACTGCACTGCTTGGAAACTGCAATAGCTACAATAATGCACCTTTTACACATTAGGTGTTAGATTACAAATGTTGTTATTGCAAATTAGAATAATTCCAACAGTCCCAGCCATGCCCAAGTACTTCTCTGCCCTGTTCTAAGTACAGAATGAAGCTTTCTAATTAGCTGCAAAAAATATATTGCAAAGTAATTGTTTTTATAAGCACTGCCTCATTAGCTTAGTGGCATTTGGTGAGCAACCAGTACCCACCCTGTTTAAACCCGTTTCCACATGGTTTTTTTCCCTCTATTACAGCATTATAGAAGTCCCTTGAAGGTATTACAAGTGTTTTTAGCTAAGTTTATCCTTTCTTGAACATGAGGAGGGAGAGAGGGAGAAGTTCATTCTCAAGTTTGGACTGCGCATTCCTCAATCCTGGAAATTTCTAATCTGAAACATTGGTTTTGGCACAGCACACAGGATTTCAAGGATCTAAGTTAGTGCACTAGAGGGAAGCCTCTAAACCCCCAGTACTGTCTGAATACTGCTCCCAAATGTCCCTGCAGCCATCCCAGGTGGGGCTGAGCAGGCTCTGAGCACTCTGCTCTAGCTGAGATGTCCCTGCTCTCAGCAGGGGCTGGGCTGGATGAGCTCTGGAGCTCCCTTCCCACCCAGACATGCTGGGATTCTATGGTAGTTCCTAGGCCTTCTGCACCATGTGTTTTGCACCATTACAGTGTAACTAGAAACAGGTACTCAACTGAAACTCAGATGAAAGATGTCTTTTGGTTCTGATGTTGGCTGTCTGAATACAAACAAGCTCACAGTAACAAGTACTGCTGCTTATCTTCAGCCTTCCTCTTGCCATGACCCCAGGGCAGCCCCATCGCCCTGCTTCCCTCCTTCCCTTCAGCTCTCCAGCAGCCACCTCCTCCCAAGCTGGGGACATTCTGCTGCCTCCCTCAGATCTAGCCATGTACTGCCCAAACTTGACAACCACTGCCAGGTCCAGTCTTGCAAAGCACAATGGCCCCACTCCTCACTATAATGAGCAAGCAAGCTAATTGCATGCAAGCACACACCAAGCATCTCAAGTATGAGCAGCTCATACACTTCACTGCAGTGCCAAGAGTGGCTGCTCCAGTGACAGTGTATCAAAATGGAGAACATCACATTATTTTCCTTGTATATTATGGAAACACAATGGAGGGTTGGGCTGGGGGACAGAAGGGAATAAAAGAACATTTGGAGAATGATTAATAGAGCAAGAACAATACACTTTTTACTTGAAGACAATAAATTCAAGTCGGATTAAATGCTTCTCATGAAAGCAAAACTACTGTGCCTCCTAACTGCCAAAATAGTTTTCCAAAAGAAAATCCAGCTTGAATAAGTCATAAATCTGCACTACTACAGCTTACCTATGTAGAAAGCTTAAGTGCCACTTAAAAAGAACAACTTAATTACAGACATTCTGAAACTCAGTTTTTACTTATCCCCCTCATGACACTCTAGAGTATTTAAAAAGTAGTCTGTCAAACCCAGCTCTTGTTCAAATGACATCACAGAACCCCCCCCAGCCCTCCCACAGCTCCACCCCCCCAGTCAAAACCTTACCTTCATCATTCTGGGCCAAACAACCTGCCAAGAGAGGAGCAACTGCCATCCCCACAGCCAACCATCTCCAGAGGCAGCACCGCTGCAGCATTGTCTGTCAAGCTTCACTCAAGGCAGGCCTGGAAAAGAACCACAGGATACAGGCATTAGTCAGCCAACCTGCACAAAGGGGAGTGAGCAGCAGCTACTGCAGGGAAAACATCTGCTCAGCTTCATCACCATGGAAGTACAAGGCTCCAAGTCAAGCAAATGAGTTTCATGCTTCAATCAGGTCTAGTTTCCATAAGTTCCATAAAACAAAGTATTTGTTATCTTTCCTGCTTGAGCCATGTGCTCTAAAACACCTACAGAAGTGACAACGTGAGGGAAATTCCACTTATTACAGGTAGTATTCCACTGCAGAAGTCAGCAGGAACATGGTATTCTAAGACACTGGCCCACAAACAAGAGCAAACCCTGCAGATGGCCTTGAATGAGACACACTGGTGGTTTACACCCAAAAGAGGGAAACCAAACCAAACTCCCCACACGTACCAACAACAAAAAAAATGAAAAGGACAAAAAGACAAAAAAAACCCTAACCAAACAAAAAACCCATCAAATAGAAAACCACAAAACAAAAAATAGCAAAAACAGCCACAAACCAAAAAAAAAAAAAAAAAACCAAAACAAAAAAACCCCCCCCCAAAAAACAAAAACACAAAAACAAAACACAAAAAAAAACAAAAAAA
>JAOEGS010078076.1:0-16511 GCA_025447755.1 Corythornis vintsioides
TATTTTATCTTTATTATTATTTTGTGGGGTTCTTTGCTCCATTCCTCTGCTGCTGAGTGAAACCCCCAGAAGGTGCATTTCCAGTTCCAAAGGTCTAAGGCGTTTGTGCCTAAATAGAAACAGGTCTGGAGTGAAGAGCTGTTCTTCTTCCACTCTTCTTAGGCTGAGGGAGGTGGAAATGGCTTCTCAGAAGTAACTTAAATCAAGAAACAGGAGTTTTTCAAAGGCCACAATTCCTTTTGCCAAGCTGCTCCCCTGCTCAGTGCTCTGGAGCCTCCAGAGGAGGGCTGTGGGGGGCTGAGTTCCCTCCTGGGTGCTTTAGAACCTTGGTGACCTTGAAGATCTTTTCCAACCAACACAGTTCCATAGTTCTGTGCTCAGGGTGGAGGTGCACCTGTCAAAAGGCCTTTTGAGGTCTCTCCAGGAATCTTGTGGCAGGGTTGGTGCTCCTTTAGAGAGTTGGGTGCTGATGGCTGCAGTCATGAGGAGCTGCTGATCTCGGGGTGGACTGGGGGACCTGGGTTGCAGGGCTTGGCCACCATGCCTGAGGTTTGCAGAGCTGGGTTGCACCAACCAAGAAGCCACCAGCACCCTGGCTGTGCCAGCACTGCTGTGCCCAGCAGGAGCAGGGCAGGATCATCCCCTGCACTGGGCACTGGGGAGGCTGCCCCTCCAATCCTGGGGTCAGTTCTGAGCCCCTCACTCCCAGCAGGACATGGAGGGGCTGGAGCGTGGCCAGGGAAGGGACACGGAGCTGGGGAAGGGTCTGGAGCAGGAGTGTGGGGAGGAGCAGCTGAGGGCCCTGGGCTTGTTGATCCTGGAGAGAAGGAGGCTCAGGGGAGACCTTCTGGCTCTGGCAGCTCCTGGCAGGAGGCTGGAGCCAAGGGAGGGTCAGGCTCTGCTCCCAAGGGACAGGACAAGAGGAACCAGCCTCAAGTTGCCCTAGGGGAGGTTGAGGTTGGAGTTGAGGAACAATTTCTTCCCCTGCAGGGCTGTCCCTGTGACCCCTGGAGGGCTTTCCAAGCCCCCCGTGGAGCTGTGGTGCTGAGGGACAAGGTCCCTTCCAACCAAAACAACCCTAGGTTCTGTGACCCATCATGTGCCACTCATCACATCCCTGCTCCCCAGCTCAGCGCCTGTGCAGGCACCAGATCCCTGGAAGCACCAGCGACCAGCACTGGAGCCCCTTCTGGAAGTGCCTTTGTGTGCACAGCTAGAGAAGCAGCTTTGCTGAGAGGAGCTGCTGGGAGGCTGGACCTGTCTGGCTCCACTGCCAGGGGCTGCAGCTCCCAAACCTTTCTCCTTGGAACACTTCAGTGGCCAAGAGAGCCCTGCTCCTTGTGTGGCTCAGGGGGCACCAGTCCTGCTCTTGGGAAACCAGTGTGTCCCTCACCAGCCTGTGCTGGGAAGAGCTGATTTGAGGGAGCTGAGGTGATTTTCAGGGATGCAGGGGAGGAGCCCATGTGAGGAGGGAGGTTCCTGTGCCCCTGGTGCAGGGACTGGAGATGCAGCAGGTTCTCCTGGTGGGATGCAGGAGGGGGAATCACCCTTTTGGGGCTGGGGTGATCCCCAGATCATCTCAGTTTGGCTTCCAAGCCACGTGGAACGGATCAGATGGAGAATTGCCTGGAGTGAGAGTTGAGATCCCCTTTGTTGTACCAGGAGAGGTTTCTCTGTTACCAAACCAGGCAAATTATCTTCCCACAGCTTTGAGAATAGGACAATAGCTCCTCAAATTAGTGGTTCTCGTTAGTAGCTAATTACAGCCCGAGTGGCTCATTCATTCCTCCCGGAGGAGGGGGGTGTGCAAAGGCTCAGAAAGCCCAGCCCTGCCCTGGGAACTCGCTGAGGTGCTGCTGGGATACTGGGAGAAAAGAAACCCTCGGGGTTTTTACTGAGCTGCCCGGAGGGATTCCCAGTGTCCATCCCACGGGCAGGGGCGGGTCCTGGAGCGTGGTCAGTGCTGGGGATCAGCTTTTTGGAGCTGCCACATGCTTTTCCTGTGCTTGTCATGGCACCAGCCCTGTCTGTTTGTGTGAGCCTCAGGAGGTTCCCCCAGGCCAAGTGCAGGGTCCTGCCCCTGGGTCGGGACAACCCCCAGTCCCAGCCCAGGCTGGGGGTGAAGGATCCAGAGCAGCCCTGGGGAGAAGGAGCTGGGGGTGCTGGGGGGGAGCAGCTGGAGCTGAGCCCCGTGCACTGGCACCCAGCAGCCACTGGCACCCTGGGCTGCACCCCCAGCAGCGTGGGCAGCAGGAGGGGGGGATCCTGCCCCTCTGCTCCCAGGGCTCTGGGGAGACCCCCCTGCAGGGCTGGGTCCACCTCTGGATCCTCAGCAGAGCCAGGAGCTGCTGGAGCAGGGCCAGAGGAGCCCCAGCAATGCTGGGGGGGCTGGAACCCTCTGCTGGGATAGACTGGGAGAGCTGGGGGGTTCAGCCTGCAGAGGAGAAGCTCCAGGGACACCTGGGGCCTGTCAGGGCTTCAAGGGCCCTGTCAGAAAGATGGGGGTGGACTTCTGAGCAGGGCCTGTTGGGACAGGAGGAGGGGGAATGGTTTGAAACGAAAAGAGGGAGATTTAGAGCAGAGAGAAGGAGAAATTGTTGGTGCTGAGGGTGGTGAGAACCTGGCCCAGGCTTCCCAGGGAGAGGTGGTGGCTGCTGCATCCCTGGCACCACCCCAGGGGAGGTTGGTTAGCAGGGCTCTGAGCACCCTGCTCTGGCTGCAGATGTCCCTGCTCCCTGCGGGGGGTTAACCCAGCCTGGCTGCCCTGCCTTTACCCCCCTGTTCACTAACCCCCGTTGTGTTTTGGCGAGAGCGTCCCCGGCTCTCGGGAGCCCCCGGAGGGGCAGGGGCACTGGGCGGCTGCGGTGCTGCCCCGGGGCTCGCCGTGCTGTGGCAGCGCTGGCACTAGGTGGTGCCACCCGATCGCAGCCTGGAAACCCGGGAAAACCCTCCTTAGGGCCCCGCGGAAACCCGGGAAAACCCTCCTTAGGGCCCGGTTGCAGCGCGGGTTTCGTTTTCAGTCGTGATGTTTAGGATGCGTTTGGCTCTTCCCAAAGCTCCTCCATCCCATCCAGCTCGTCCGGGCCGAGTCCCACTTCCCCTGGGATGGAGAATCCCTTCTGGCCCCACAGGGAGGGAGGGATCTGGGGGCTGCTGGCATCTCAGCAGAGGGATCTGGGGTGGAAGAGCTGGAACCAAAGCTGCCCCAGTGGGACTGGGGGCAGCTCAGAGCCCTCTGGCTGCAGGTTCGCTGTGGGGGTTGGGCTGTGCTCCCTCAGTGAGGCCCCTGGGTTGGAACTGGGTGTGCTGGGACATCCCTTCTGCTCCTCTCCTTGGGAAGCAGCTAGTGACACCTCTTGGTTTCTCTTGTCTTCTCCTTCCCTCCCGAGGGCAGCTCAGCAACACCATGAGGCAGGTTCGACACAGGCTGGCCTCCTGCAAGGCCTTGCCCCAGGGAGGGGGTCCCCCTGAAGCCCCCAGCAGCATCTGGAGGCAGGAGGTGAGTGAGGGGTGCCTGGGGTTGGGGGCAGGGTGAGAGGAATTGCCTGGCAAGCTGTGCAAGGCCTGGCTCTAATGAGCAAATCCTGAGTGCAGTTCAGTGAGTTTCTGCAGCAGAAGTGGAACAGCCCCGGGCTGCTGTGTGACCATCTGATGGACTCCAGGGGCTGGAGGGCTCTGTCCTGTCTCTTGCTGCAGGACAGAGGGGGTGAAAACCTCTCAACTAGGAAATGAGAACTTGAAAAAGTGGTTTTTTGAAAGGCTGAGATTGTGATCTGGGAGGAATGTGATGATCAGCCTTCCCCTTAGGTGCCTTCAACAAACCTCAGCAGCTCTTTCCCTTGCATCAACCCCTTTCTTTTGTGTGGGTGGCAAAGACCTGGAGGGTTTTCCTCACCAGGGGCTGGCTTTGGGCAGAGAACTGTTTGCAGACAGTTTCCTCGAAGCTTTCCTTGAAGCAGGGGCCAGGAAAGCAGCTCAGCCCTGAGTCCCTCACCTTTTGTCCTATTGAATTTCATCCTGCTTCTCTCCCAGCTTTGTGTCACAGCTCTCACTCTGCTTTTGTTTTCACTTGTGCCAAGACCTTTCTTCAGCTGATGTACTTTGGCCCTTCTGGAGAACACCAGGAGCAGCCCAACCTGGTATTTTGTCTTATTGCCTCCCCTGGAGGCAGTTTCCTGCCTGTCTTGCAATTCTTCATTCCCATCTCTTGGTTGGGTTCATCGAGGGCTTGGCTGGCTGTTATCTAGCAAACACCTTCTGTCTGAGGGCTGCTGCAGCTCTTCCTCCTCTGGGTTTATGCTCAAGGCAGTCAGCTTTGTGAACAGGAGTTACAGTGTCCTTTGGGGCTCAAACCCCTCCTTCTCTCTCTGTCACCAACCAGACCTTCCTTTGAAGCCCCCAGTGCTCAGCAAGGCAGAGTGATTCACTCCTTGGCCATTAGCAGCCTGGCAGGAATAGCCCAGCCATGATCTGGGAGCCAGGGGTGCAGGTGATGGCAGTGGGGGTGTGGGAGTCCCTTGGAGTCACCCCCAGCAGGCTGGGAGGATCAGGCTGGGATTGGGACCATCTTCCCACCTAAGCCTTGCTGCAGCTACAGGCTTTGTAGGATGGAGGGTCTAAGGGCTTCCCTCTGAGAGGAATACATTGATTTATTGCCTCCTTTTGTTTTGTCACTCCAAGCCTTTTGAGCTGTTCTCAAATAGTTCTGACTTCAAGTGGCTTGGTGGGGTGGGGGAATGTAATCAAGGTGCTTCCTGCTTTCACCACCCAAGCTGATAATGGAATTATCAATCAGAGCCTGCCCAGTTCTTACTCCTTTCTGTGTGCCTGGCTGACTCTGTGCAGTGTTTTTAATCAGCACTGCAGATAATTTCATTTAACAGCCTGTTCCTTTGAACGAGGCCATGCCAAAAGCAAAGCTAAACCTCAGAGTTGTCTTCTGCTCTGCTTTGCCTGAGGCTCCTTTCTTCTGGTGCAGGAGAAATCCAAACCAGCCAGACTGGACTTGTTCTTGACAGATTGATGCTGGCTGCTGCTTATCTTGTTTTCTGGCAGTTTGCAAGGTGATTTCCTCTTGTTTTTCCCAAAGGCAGGCACTTAAACAGCTCTTGAGGCTAAACTCTTCTCTTTGGGATTTCCTTTTCCCCTCCTTTATGGAGAGGCAGACACTCCACAGTGCCCTGCCCTGGTCATCTGCACCTCACAAGCTGCTGTGAGCTGCTTGTGCACCATTCCAGGCAGGAACCCAGAGCAGCTCCTGCCTGCTTAAAACCCTCAGCTCCGGGGAATAATCTGATTTTTTTTCTTCCCAGTAATAACCCAAGGTGTTTCTTGCTGCTCCTCTTACCTCAGAGCATCATGAACATAGATGCCCAGAAGCCTTCAACCTTCTCAGTGTCCTCTGCCAACTCTCCTCCTTCAACAGGGAGTCCTTTGCTCTGTTACTAAAGCCTGACTTGGTCTCATTTGTTTTACTTGGAGCTTTGACCTTCCTGGCACTTGGCTTGGGTGGTTTTTTGTCCTCCCCTTGCTCCTGTTGTCCCCTGTTTGATTCCTTTGCTAAGCTGACCCGTGCTCCCCTTCCCCTGGGCCTGGGGCTGCTCCTCTTCCCTCCCCAGCCCCGGGGGGTTTGCATTTGCTCAGGTTAAAGGAACTGTTGATTCTCCTTCCATCCTGTTCTCTGTATTCTTCCTTTTTTTTTATCCTTCTCTCTAAAGAGCTGAATTCCCTGCCACCAATCATCCATGCTCCTAAAACCTTCTCTCCCAGAGGTTTGTTTTCAGGACAAAAAAAAAAAAAAAAACAACAAAAAAAACCCAAAACAAAACATCCCAAGAGTTTCTTCCCTGCTGTCCCAAGCAGGTGCCCAGTTAATGGTGTGGAAATGACCTGTCTGCTTTAGATGAGTCCATTCAGCCAGCCCTCAGCTGCTCTGCCTCTAGCCTTTGGTAAACTGGATCCCAGCACACACCAGATCCTCCCCAGGGAGGATCCAGGAGCTCCAGGGAGACCTTCTGGGGCCTCTCAGGGCTTCAAGGGCCCTGTCAGAAAGATGGGGACAGAGTTTTGAGCAGGGCCTGTTGGGACAGGAGGAGGGGGGATGGTTTGAACTAAAAGAGGGAGATTCAGAGCAGAGAGAAGGAGAAATTGTTGGTGCTGAGGGTGGTGAGAACCTGGCCCAGGCTGCCCAGAGAGGTGGTGGCTGCCCCAGCCCTGGCACCACCCCAGGGGAGGTTGGTCTCTGAGCACCCTGCTCTGGCTGCAGATGGCCCTGCTCCCTGCAGGGGGTTGGACTGGATGACCTTTAAAGGTCCTTCCCACCCAAAGCAGTTAGGATTCTGTGTTGAGTTTGCCTCAGCACCAAAGCAGCCATGTCTGAGTTCCATGTTTTACCTGCTCCTTCTCCAGAAGCCAGCTGCAGTGCCCATGGAAGATGAGAGTGAGGAGCAGCTTCTGTCAGGACACCAGGAACTGCCAGCTGCACTGCAAGGCCAGGGAACAGCCCTGCCCCAGGCTGAGTCAGATGATGACTTCTACATCAACATTGAATTTGAAAAAGCCCCCTCTGGGACTGAGCTGGTTGGTACTGAGAAGTTAGAATCACTGGGGTTTGGGTTTCTGTGGGATCTTGGGATAGTTTAGATTGGAAGAGCCCTCTCAGCTCATGGCACCACTTCTACACATCCAACACCACATCCACACTGGGGCAGAGCCAGGGAGGCTGCTGGGGTAGCAGAGCAACTGCTCCCTTGGGGCTGGTTAACTCTGAAGCCTACTGTCATCAAACAGGCTGGAGAACAGCGTTGCAGGACAGTGAGATTGGAGACTTTGCTCTTACAGTGGTGGCTTCAGAAGGGTTTGGGGCTTTTTGTGCCTGTTGGCTGCTCCTCTGCAGGAACTTGAACCCCCTGGAGTGGCTGCCCTGCCTGGAGCCAAGCTGAGGAGCTGCAGGTGGTGCAGGAAATCAGCCAGAAACCTCCTATAAAAGAGGAAAGGGGGGAAAAAAACCAAACCACCAAACCAACCAAGCAGGCTTTGCATCCTCTGGCTGAGACAATTCCTGTGCCTCGGGCTGGCAAAACACCTCCCTTGGAGGCAGTGGGAATCTGCTTGTGAGGACTGAGCTGATGGGAGCCTTTGTTTTTGGGCAGCATCTGAGGTGTGGAAACATTTTTGCCCTGATTACCTGGAGTAATTAGCAAATACTTTATGGCTGTAGCAGCCTGAGCCCAATTTTAGCTGGTGATTAGTCCTGCCAGGAGCAGAAATACTGGCTCAACGAATACTGAGCAGAGGGAAGGTGGTGGAGGTTGACACTGAGGGTTTGGCCATTGAGTTCCTCAGATGCCTTTGTTAGTTTTATTATTATTTGTGTTATTGTTCATCTTTTTCTTGCACTTCACCAAGTTCCCCGTGGGTGCTCAGGGTGGGGAGGTGTGGATCTGGATTGGGAGTGAACCAGAAACCTCCTCCAGAGGGGGTTTGACAAAGTACCTCAGAAACCAGCACAGCTCAAAGGTGCTGAGGGGTTGGGATCGTGTGTAGCTGAAGGCCAGGGGGCAATGGTTTGGAATGAGACAGGAGGGGACTGAGATGAGAACTGAGGCAGAAGTTCTGGTGGAGAACTGGAGCAGGGTGCCCAGGGAGGTGGTGGAGGCCCCATCCCAGGTGGGGTGAGGAGGCTCTGAGCACCCTGCTCTGGCTGAGCTGGCCCTGCTCTCAGCAGGGTTGGGCTGGGGGAGCTCTCAAACATCTCTAGGATTCTGTGATTCCAAGCTGAGAGCTGTGACTGTGAAGATGCTGATGCTGCTCTCACATTCTCTTCCAGTCCTGTGGTGGGTCAGTGGTGGACTTGAGCTCCCCTGAGCCTCCCCAGAAGCCACACACCCATCCCCAAGCTCCCCTCGTGCTCTGGGCTGGTGTAGACCAAGAGGAATCCAAGAAGCAGGTTTGTCCACTGGAGCCAAGTCCTGGTTTCCCCTTCAGGGCTGGAAGGTACCAAGTGCAGGGGGAGCAGCATCTGTCAGGTGGAGCAGTTTGCCAGTGTTGATGGTGTCTCTGGTCTCAAACCTACCAGGCTCTTTTCTGAGGGCTGTCTGTCCCTCCACGTGGCTGTTCCACGTTCCTCCCACAAAACCTGGGATCCAGGGAAGGGCTGGAGGAGAAACAGGCTCCAGCAAAGCAAAGACATCACTTTCTGTTCTCACACAGAGATACAGGACCTGCCAAAAATGCTTTAGAAAGGGGAAAAAAAACCCAGCCAGCCCTGCTTGGTCTAGGGCTGGAACAGAAAGGTTCCTGCCATGGCAGCAGGAGGGTGGCTGCCTGTGCTGGGTGTCTGATGTAAGCACTGCTGCTGAGGGAAATCACTTTTTCCTTCCCCTGCTCCCTTCTACCATCAAGAGGAACAACTTCCCTGTTTTATTTAGGTGGTTTTTTTTCCTCACAGGTCAGTGTGAACCCAACGAGACTCTGAACAAATTGCTTATTTATTTATTTATGGTCATTCCTTACATTTTTTTTCCACTCTGGTTGTGGTTTGCAGACAGGGTGACAGCAGCTGGGGCTTGTCAGGCTGCTCCTTCCCCCAGCAGTTCCTTCTGCCCCTTGCTTTTTATCTCCTTGGCTCTGATCCACCCAGAGATAAGGGGCTTTACAGTACTCTCTTCTCTGTGGGGTTTTTTTCCATCCAGCTCTCAGTCTGGATCATCTCTCCTGCTCCTTTCTCTCTCCCCACTGGGGCAGTTGGCCAGACTCAAACCTCTCCATGAGGAGAGCTCCACACCCTCAGCTTCCCTGCAGAGCTCAGGCTGGCCCTGTGCTGTCCCCTGCAAGGGGGAGGGCTTTTGGTGTGAGCTTTAGCCCCGAGGTTTCCTGCCCTCGCTGCACCTCTGGAGCTGAGCCAGAGCCAGCCACTGAAGCTCTCCATGGGTGGGAGCTGTTCCCTGTGTGGCTCTGGGGTTTGTCTCCACCACCTCCGTGGTTCTGCACGTGGTGGGTCCAGCTGGGTGTTGTACCCTGGGGTTTCTTTGGTTTCCAGTGAAGTGTAGAGACCACCAGTCCCCAGGTGGGTCTGTGTAGGAATCTGTAGCACTCTGGTGAAGTTGGTTGGAGCAGGAATCAGCTCTTTCACCCTCAGGACAGCCAGAGCTCAGCACTTTGCCAGGTGGCAGAGCCATCCGTAGGAAGGGCCAGGTGAGGGATGCTGCTGCAAAGCTCCAGGGTGTCTTGGTCCTGTTCTCCTACCTACCACCACCTCTCCAGCTTCCCTGTCCTGGGGGTCTGGGAGACAAATTTGAGGATCTCAGGGCAGGAGTGAGGTTTCTGTCCCCCCCCAGCTGCCCTGCTCAGAGGGGCTGTTCCCCCCCCGGCTGCCCTGCTCAGAGGGGCTGTTCCCCCCCCGGCTGCCCTGCTCAGAGGGGCTGTTCCCCCCCTAGCTGCCCTGCTCAGAGGGGCTGTTCCCTCCCTCAGCGGCAGGGCGAGTACCTGCGGTGCCGGCGCCTCCTGATGAGCCTGGAGAGGGAGCAGGTGAGGGAGCAGCAGAGGCAAAAGGAGAGGCAGAGGAGAGTCACTCGGTGAGTACATGTGACACAGACACTTGGGTCAGCCCAGGGTGGGATTCATTTGCCCAGCCCCTCCCAGAGGACACCCTTGGGTCACCCTGAGGCCTCCAGAGGTGCTTCTCTGTTGACTTTTGGAGTCCCTCAGGCTGGGAAAGCTGCAGCTCACCCCTGCCTCTTAGGAACCAGTCCCAAGCCCCTGTGCTGTGTGTTCCTTTGAGGTCATGTTGCTGTTGTTAAACTGTAATCTTATCTGGAAAGGGTTTTTTCTTAATATTAGACCCTTCACCCTCACAGCTATAAACATGTACAGTGTAATAAACAGATTTCTCAGGGTTTGTTCCAGAGTTGAAAACTCTCTGGAAAAATATCAGCACTGGGTTTGGTGGTTGTCACCTCACTTTTAAGGAGGTTGTTTTAGTTGTCACCTCCCTTTTAAAGGGGGTCCTTTGTTTAGTTGATGTCTCCCTTTTAAGGGAGTCCTTTGTTTGGTTGACATCTCCTTTTTAAGGGGGTCGTTTGTTAGGGAGGAGCTCTGCAAATCCTCACCAAAAGAGGAAAGAGCCTCCAGCTTTTCTTTTATTTCATCTCTCCCTTGCTCAAAAATAAAACGAGGGAGCTCTGAGCAGCTTGGGCTTTGTGGGAGCAGCACAGGCAGGATTTCCACAGCCTAAAGAAATGTTCCTCCAGCCACATTCCTGACACTTCCAGTTGGCACTGGGGAGCTCGGGAGACCTTTCCCTGCCCTGCAAGTGCTGGCAGAACACCAGGGACTTCCTAGGACCTGTGATATCTTTTTATCATATGGACCCATTGATTTTTTTTGTTTTCCCCTCCCTGGGTTGCAGGGGCACTGCTGGAGCTGCAGGTGGCTCAGAGCACACCCAGAAAAGGGCTGGGTTTGTAATTAATTAATTAATTTAAAGCCCTAACTTGGCCTGACCTTGGCCTCAGTTTCTATAGCATATTATTTATGGCCGGGTAGTAAAGGCTCAATTACCACTTCATTTAGGATTCTACCACTTCATTGGTAGATTCCAAGCAGCTCCATAACCAGGAGAAGGCTTGGGGCAGAGCAGCTGGAAAGTGCCCCATGGGAAAGGACCTGGGGGGGTTGGTCACCAGGCAGCTGGAGATGGACAGAGAGCACCCAGGGGGCCAAGAAGCCCCCAGCACCCTGGCTGTGCCAGCACTGCTGTGCCCAGCAGGAGCAGGGCAGGGATGGCACTGGGGAGGCCACCCCCAAAACTGGGGTCAATTTTGGGCCCCTCACTCCCAGCAGGACATGGAGGGGCTGGAGCGTGGCCAGGGAAGGGTCATGGAGCTGGGGAAGGGTCTGGAGTTGCCCCAGGACAGGTTTAGGTTGGAGCTGAGGAACAATTTCTTCCCCTGCAGGGCTGTCCCAGGCTGCCCAGGGCAGGGGTGGAGTCTCTGTGACCCCTGGAGGGGCTTCCAAGCCCCCCGTGGAGCTGTGGTGCTGAGGGCCAGGGCTCAGTGGTGCCCTGGCAGTGCTGGGGCACTATTGGCTCCATGGTCTCCTCCAACCAAGGTGATCCTGTGGCTCTCAGGCAGAGGTGGGAAGATGGGCTGTGAGGCCTTTCTGGTGGCTCTAAAGGAGCCTGAGCATCACCCTTGGTTTGAGAAGGCCAGAAGAGAAGCTCTTCTCAGTGGCACTTCCTACCATGCCAGTGTGCTGCAGGGGGGAACTGAAAGAAGAGTGTGATGATGATGATGAGGAGGAGGAGGAGAGCAGCAGGCAGGGGGAGGTGAAGGGCAGGAGAGCCTCTGGGCTGCTGTTTCCACACGGGGGAAGGAAGGAGCCTCGGGAAGTTGAGTCCCTGTCACCTGCTGTGGGAATTTGGCTGAGAGCAGCAGCAGCAGCATCTAGTACCCCTTGCCCTGCTCATACAACCCGGGGTGGGGCTTGTGCTGGGGGCAGCTCCTTCTCTGAGCATCCCTGTGCCCACCAGGATCAAGAGCAAGAAGGAGAAGCAGCGGCGGGCGGAGGAGCGGAGGATGCGGGCGCTGGCCGAGTGCAGAGACCCCTCCCCGGGCCAGGGAGCCTCTGAAACCCTGGCCCAGCTCAGGCTGGAGGAGAGGAGAGTGAAGAAGAAGGCTCCAGACAAAGAACAGAGGAATAAGGAGCAAGCGAGGTAGGGCCAGAGCCCCATGGTGCAGGCACAGCCAGGTGCTGCTGGTGGGAGGTGACTCTTCTCCCCTCGCAGGTACGTGGAAGCTCTCAGAGCCCAGCTGAGGGAGAAGATGAAACTTTATCACATCGACCTGCCCCCACTGTGCTCCTGTGGGGCTGAGTTCTGGGACTCCCACCCTGACACCTGTGCCAACAACTGTGTCTTCTACAGGAACCACAAAGGTAGGAGCTCCCGTTTGGAGAGCAGGCACCTAGACCCAGGTCCAGGGAGAAATCAAACCTGGCTAGATCTTCCCTTGGGGTGCTGCTCAGAGATGTTCTGACAAATCTACTGCAGAGAGGGCCAGGCAGGTGCCCTGTTTCCACCCCACCCTCCCTGTTCAGTGCCAGGGCACCAGCCCCTCTCGTTACTGCTGCTGTAGCTGCCATGGTGGGGGACATGCTGCAGCACAGGTCACTGTGGGCACAGAACTCTGCCCTGAGCCCTGAATTGTCTGTAACAGTTGAATTGGATCTCAAAGGGCTTCTCCAACCTCAGTGACTGGGGAGGGATGCATAGAGGTGGTGGAAATGGTCATTGCTGGGTGCTGGTGTGCTGCAGCTTGGGAAAAGTAGCTGGGAGTCATCACCTAGTGTGTGGGGGGAATGAATAGAGAACTTTGGGCTTTATAAAGAAATCTTTGGCTTTCCTGCTCCGGCTCCTGCACCGCTGCGTGGGAAACACAGAGCATTTACCAACAACCCAGCTCCTCTCTGCCTGATGGGCAAAGGCTGAAGCCGAGCCCAGTTTCGGGCTGTGTGTTGAACCTCCTGTCCCCTAACTCTGCTCTGTGTCCCTCCCTGCCCAGCCTACAGCCGTGCCCTGCAGTCTCTCATCTCCTCCTGCCAGCCCCAGCCCGGGCTGCCGCTCGGGGCCCTGGCCGCGCTCGGTGCCCGCGGGGGGACGAAGCGTCTGGGCAGCCGCTGGTGTAAATAGAGAGTGGGGCTGTGCCCTGTCCTGCCCCACCAGGATGGTGCCTTTGCTGGGGTTCTGCTGCACCTCTCCCCGTTGGAGCTCCGAGGGTGTTCTGGGCCTGACCCAGCAGCCTGTTGCTGGGCTGGGCTTGGGGCACACGCTTGGATTGGGGTGTTGGAATAAACTGTTTGCAAGGGATGTTTGTCTTGTTTGGAGAGAGAAAGGAGGTGCCCCGGGGTCAAGGCCTCTTCAGGTTTGAGCTTTCTACTTTCTCCCTTCCCAGAGCCAGGAAATTATTGCTCCTTTCCTTTCTTAGTGAGGACCCCTCCTCACTCCTCCCCTAACCCTCCCCTGCTCCAGAAGTGAGCTTTTCCCAAGGAAGCAGCTCTATTTAATCTTTAGGAGAGTTCACTCTCCCCCTTGGGGGGACGTGGGGTGGAGCGAGATGCTGTTTGGACAGTTCCTAGCCAGAGGTTGCACCATAACCCCCCATTTTCCCCACTCCCCAGCTGCCCTCCCTGCTCCTCTCCAATATTAACCGTGGCAGGAAGGACGGGCGGCCGAGCGTGGCGGAGAATTTCTTCTTTCTCTGACCCCCCCCTTGCCACCCCTCCGGGCACCCAGCAAACGCCCGACCCTGACAGGGAGCCAGGGGCTGCTCCTCTCATCCTCCTGGAGAATCATTCACCAGGGGCTTTGTGGCACCCGCTGCTGTTGATTAACAGCCCTCTGCGTCCTGGGAAGAGGCCGGGCACCTAAACCCGGGGGGTGAGGGGGGTTTGGAAAGGGCAGGATCTGGCCCGGGAGGTTTTATACCCCCCAGGGCAGCACAGGGCCACACCTCCTGGGTCCTCTTAACGGCTGTCAGGGCTTTGGGCCGGGGTAGCTGAGGGCAAACCTTGCCCCAAGGTCTTGCTGACAGCAGGGACCCCTGTTTCCAGCTCTCCGAGGGGTGGTGGGGGCTGGGTGTGGAATGATGTTTAAAGGAATTTTTAAGGAAGGATCTTTCCAAAGGGAGGTTGAAAGGAATGATGGTTGAATACAGCCAGTGCTGCTCTCTGACCTCATGGTGGTTTCAATGGGAGCCTTTGAGGGCAGGGGACTGAGTTTTATTTTTTTTTCCTGACTTGAAGACAGCAGCACTCCCCGACTCCCTGCAAATAAACCCAAAAGTGTGCCCGGGGGAGCTCAGCCAAAATCCGGGCCCTTGCTGGGGGTGGAGGGAAAAGTGAACGGAAAATTTAAAACCAGCATTTTCATCGGGAACAGCAGCCTCTGGGGAAAATCCCAGAGCCCCGAGGTGGGTCCGGGTGAATCCCCTCCCCTGGCATTTCTCCCCCACAGCCCGACTTGGCTCTTCGCGCTGCATTGTCGAGGGTTTGCGGGTTCCCCGGAGCTGGGGAGCGAGGGGAAGCTCCGAAGGGTTGGAGGCGAGGCCGGGCACGCGGCTCGGCGGGGCAGCGGCTGGGGCGGGGCCGGGGCGGGGAGCGGCGGGAGCGGGGCCGGGGCGGGACAGGGGCGGGGAGCGGCGGCCCCGCGGGGCGGTGAAAAGCAGCGGCGGGGGGGACCCGGCAGCTCCGCCACCGCCCGCCATGAGGGCAGCGCTCGCCCCCGGGGTCCGCCTGCTCCGAGCCCTCCCCCGGGACAGTCGGTGAGCGGGGAGCCGGGGGGGACTCGGGATCCGTGCCTGCTGGGGGGGAGCCGGGCTGCGGGGGCGCTGGCACCGGGATAGGCACCGGCTCTGGCCCGGGGGTAGTTGTGTTGGGGACCGGCCGTGGACCGGGAGTCACGGTGCTGGGGACCGGCACCGGGATAGGGACTAGCTCTGGGCCGGGCATCACTATGTCGGGGACCGGCACCGAGCTGAGGACCGGCTCTAGACCGGGGATCATTGTGCTGGGGACTGGCACCGAGCTGGGGACCGGCACCGAGTTGGGACCGGCCCTGAACCGGGCATCACTATTGTCGGGGACCGGCACCGAGCTGGGGACCGGCTCTGGACCGGGGGTCGTTGTGCTGGGGACCGGCACCAGGATAGGGACCAGCTCTGGACCGGGCATCACTATGCCGGGGACCGGCACCGAGCTCGGGACCAGCCTTGGACCGGGAGTCTCGCACCGGGATAGGGACCGGCCCTGGATCGGGTATCGCTGTGCCAGTGACCGGCCCTGGACTGGGAGTCACTCTCCTCGGCCCTGGCATCGCGACAGGGACCTGCTCTGGACCGGGGGTCACTTCCTGGGGTCCGACACAGGATCTGAGGTCATTTGCCTGGGGACCAGCCCAGGATGGGGGGGGTGTCACTCGCCCAGGTCAGGGGACCGGTGCTGGGATAGGAGCCAGTCCTGGAGAAGAGTCACTTGCCCAGGGATCAGTCCTGGACCAGGGAGTCACCTGCCGGGGAACTGGCACCGGGATGGGGACTGGCCCGGCCAGGAGTTCACTCGCCCGGGGACTATGAATCACTTGCCCGAGGATCGGCTCCAGGGCGGGGACTGTCCCTGAAGCAGGGACTGGAATGGGGACAGGGACCTGTCCTGGGGATCGCTTTCTTGGGGACTGGCACCAACACCGGACCAGGTGTCACCGCTCCTAGACTGGGGTTCAGTCACCCAGGGACCAGCATCACCCCTTGGGCACCGTGTCCACTGTGAGCACTGGCACCGAGCCCGCGGGGTTCGGCAGCACCAGGAACCAGCTCCATCCTGGGGACAGAGCCCTGCTCTGCACCGCAGGGGGGTCGTGGGGGACCCTACTCTGGGCAGGAGCCCACGGTGATCCCGGAGCCATCCCCAGGCACATGCCAAGCCCTCGCCCTCCAGATTTGGTGGGATGTGGCCGACCTCACCCTTACAGCGCGATGGGATGTGGCCGAGGTCGCGATCCCGCCGCTTCCCCTCCCGGTTGGCCAGGTGACAAACCTGCTGCTGACTCGATTTTTTTTTTTTTTAGCGTATCGATCTTTTGAAAGCCTTGTTGCCAAACAGCCCACCCCCACCCTGCCGGAGCACATGGGGTGACACCAAACCCCACACCCATCTGGCCCAGTCGTGAGCCGCGGGTGAAGTTTCTCTTCCCCTTCCTTGTCTCTGCTTCTCTCCCTCCCCTTGGCTCAGCCCCTTTGTCATCAGCAGTGATTTTTTTCGGGGGTTCAGTTTTGGGGTTTTTTGGGGGGGTGGGAATGAGGAATTTGCCGGCTGGGGTGCAGCCCTGGAGCTGGCCCCGGATTTACGGGGTGCCTCTTAATTGCTGAGGTGCTGTGAAGAAGTGAAACTGGGAAGAGGAGCACGACGGGCTAAAACTGGAAAAAAAAGAAGTCTTTGTTGTTTTTTTCTTGGTTTTTTTTTTTTTTCACTGAACTTGGAGCAATCCCGTGACACCTCCTGGTGCTGCAGCCACCCCTGACCGCCCGCGTTCTCTCACTGCTGCAGAACCCTCTCTAAGTGCAGGATGGGGCCCCTTGGAGGTGCTCATACTCCAGGGAGGGTGCTGGATACAATTTGGGGTTCTCCAGGCTCTGCTGGGAGCAGCAACCCCATCCCTGAGCCCAAACCCTATTTTTTTTTCTCTCATTTTTCCTGCATTTAATCCAAGGGAAAGGGATGAAGTTGCTCTGTGGCAGAGGAACCAGGGTAGGTGCTGCTCAGGACCCACCCCCTCCCCTCTTATTTTTTCCATCTCTTTAATGGACACTGGGAGAGTTGAATCAGCCCCATCTCGTGCCCCGTTTACACGCGTGACACCAGGAAGGCTCTTGCTCACCCCACAGGCTCGAGGAGGGAAAATTGGTGCTCCCCCCTCCAAAACTCTGCTGATCTTGGCTATTCTGGGGGGCTGGGGGGGG
>JAOEGS010078455.1:0-16481 GCA_025447755.1 Corythornis vintsioides
CCCCTGCCCCCCAGCCCCCTCTCCTCATCATCAAGTGCAGTGGAGGAGGTTATCTGGCACCATCTGCCTTCCAGAAGCCATTTATCAGCCCGCTGTTCACTGACTGCTCCTGTCCCTCAGTCTGGGGAGCAAACACTCCCCCGTCCTCCTGCAGCAGTGCAACACCCTCACCCAGCAGCACAGGGCACCCCAACCAGTTTGTGCTTCGTGGAACCCGCCTGTGTCACAAGCTGTGAAAGCCTGGAAGAGCTGGCTCCACAAAGACCAGCCTCAAGAGGCAGCACCAGATTAAGGAGCAGGAATTCCAAGAGTTGCCTCTCTGAGCCCCCACCCCCCAGCTCCCTGAGCTGCCCCAGGCTGGATCTGGGGCACAGCCACCCAGGGTCTCCAGGAGGCCCCTCGGGATGCCCACACTCAGCCAGCCTGGCCTCAGCCCGGGGCCCAGCCCCGTGCCCCCCTAACTCTGCAGCAACACCCGCCAGGCCAAGCCCCCCGGGCACCCGCCTTACCGTCCAGGCAGCTGTGGGAAGAGGACAGGGTCAGCTTCTGGGCCGTCCTCCTCCTGCTCGCCCTGGCCAGGGACTGCCGCAGGGCACTTTCCCTCCTGCTGGCCAGGGAATACTTCTCTGCCAGGGAGGTTCTGTGGCTCAGGGAGGGTTTCCCCAGCAGGCTCCTGCGCACAGAGCGCCGGCTGCGCCTGGAGCTCGTCGGTGTCCCCGGGGCGCCCCGGGGAGGCTCCTGCTCGCACTGCTCCCCGGCACCACCATCCCCCTCCTGCTGCCCGGGCCCCTCGCTCAGGATGAAGGTGGCATCAGCTGCCCGTGGCCCAGACACGGCCTCTGTCTCCTCCACAGCTGCAGCCTGGGGGGTGGGGGGCACCGGCGGCTGGGAGGGCACAGGGGACTCAGCCACCCCCCTGTCCTGGGGACAGCCCCATCCTGGGCTCGGGGGCTCGGCCATGGAGAGCTGCTCTGCTGGCTTGGAGTGGCTCTTCTGGAGGTGCAGCTCAGCACTAATGCAATCGCTGATGCTGATTTCCACTAAGGGAACCTTCCTCACTGCTCTCTGCTGAGGAGGGGTCTCAGGGGGCACCTCGGGAAGGATCTCTGATCTCTTAGCAAGAGCTGCTGTCTGGGATCGTGTCATGCGTCGGGGTGAAGAGTCTCCTGTGGCCTCAGCTCTGCTGAGTTCCAGGTTCTCTTTATTCCGCTGTCTCTGAGAGCATCGCACAGAGGGCACCTGCTTGAGGCTGCTGTTCCTCCTCCGGGACAACCTAGCAGCAGGAACAGCACATCAGACCGGGACAAAACACCCAGGCGAGCCCCCGGGGGGCTCAACATGCACAGAGCTGCAGGAGAGGCTGGGGGAGCTGGAGCTGGTTAGTCTGGGGGAGGCTCAGGGGAGACCTTGTTCTCTACAGCTCCCTGAAAGGAGGCTGCAGTGAGGTGGGATCGGGTTCTTCTCCCAGGTAACAAGCAGTAGGGGGAGATAAAGTGGATTTAAACTGTGTCAGGGAGGGTTAGGCAACATTTCTTTAGCAAAGCAGCAGTGAGGCTTTAGAACAGGTTGCCCAGGAGGGGGGAGGCACCATCCCAGGAGGTGTTCCAACACTTCAGGACTTGGTTTGGTGACCATGATAGTGCTGGGTAGGCTGCTAGGCTTGATGATCTTAGAGACCTTTACCAAGCCTAACAATGCTATAAGCAGGAGCAGTGCTGCACACGGCAGCTCTGGTGTCATGACGCGCTTAGGCCACCAGGCCGAGAGCTGAGGAGCGTTTAACGGTGCCTGTAAAGCGGGGATGGGGCCCCGGCACACTCTGCGGGGAGGGGATTATCCCCATGCCCGCTCCGCAGAGAGCATCTCCCAGGGCCCTACCCTCTGGCACTGAGGGAGGCCCCTGCGCGTTCCCTGCCTCCCGCCGAGAGGCGAATCCCGGGCCCTCCAGCCCATCCCACCTCTCCCTGCCCAGCTCATGGTCCTCCAGCCCATCCTACCTCTTCCTGCCCAGCTCCTGGTCCTCCTCCCGCAGCGCGGAAAAACGCTTCCTCCGCTGCCGGTTCTTCTGCGACGGCGTCTTGGGCATCAGCTCGGGCTCGTCGCTGTAGTGGCTGCGAAAGGGAGGAGGGGGGGGAGTCAGCGCGGAGAGCGGCCGGTAACGGCCCGGGGCAGAGGAGGGAATCGGTACCTGCAGAACATCCTAGTGGCCTCCTCGCGGATCTCCTCCAGCCACACCAGGTCCGTGTCATCCACCTGCCGCAGGAACTGCCCCAGCCGCTGGCTGCACAACGCCGGCAGCCGCGCTGGGCCCACCGGGCCCCCCAGAGCCGCCACCACCGCCGCCGCCATCTTCAGCCAACCGCCCGCTCGATTCAAACCGCGCGCCCGCCTTCCACGCCCTGACGTCACCGCCGCGCCCACCAATCCGCGCCCGCCTTCCGCCCCTTGACGTCACCGCCAGATCCGCCTTCCTCCCCGTGACGTCACCGCCGCGTCCGCCTATCCGCGCCTGCCTTCCGCCGCCCGCCCTCCCCATTGGCAGCGAGCCCGCACGCGGCCGCTCAAAAACAGCGCCCTTGTAGGCGGCCGTCTCGCTGGCCGTGGAGGACTCGTCTCGGGAGGCAGGACTCCCAGGGCAGGCCAATAGGCTGCAGGTTACGGCGCGGGGGTGATGGACGTGCGTGGCGGCCAATAAGAGGCGCTGCCTCCCGGGGCCGGCTCTGTGATTGGTGGAGGCTGGGCTGATCTCCTGGCGGGACGGGGCAGCCGCGACAGGGCGCGGCCTGTGAGGCGAGGTCGGGGTCGCTGCGCTACGGGCGGTGTGAGGGGGGGACTGGGACCGGCTCTGCTCTGCCTGGGGGAGCCCTCGAGCGGGGCCATGGCGGCGGCGGACGGGCCCACGCGGCTGCTGGAGGTGTGCGGGCAGCGGCTGTCCCGCTTCCTCCACAACGCCCGGCACAAGCACCTGGCCTGGCTGCGGGAGGTGGAGGAGCAGGGCATGCGGCTGCTGGAGAGGTAGGTCAGCCCCGGGGAACCCCCGCTCTCCAGGCTGGGCTCAGGGCGCTGCCAGCGCCGGTGCGGGCCCGTGGGCACCGAGCGGCTGCGGAAGGACCTCGCTCGGTCCGGCGGGGGCTCTCGCCGGCTTGTTTCTCGCTCCTCAGGCAGCCCTCGCTCGGCGGAGGGGCTGTTCTGGGCAGCGGGAGAAGCAGCCTCTGACTGGTGCGTGTCTCTCTACAGCAGCCTGGGGGCCGAGCCCGAGCTGATGCCCAAGACGCCGTCGCAGCGGCGGCTCCCCCGGAGAGGCGCCCCCCGGCAGTCCTGCCCGCGGGAGGACAGCAGGGAGTCCAGCCGGAGGAGGTGGGTCAGCGGCTTCGTGCGGGCTCAGCGGCTTTGTGCGGGCTCGGCTGCAGCCGAGGAGCAGCTGTTTATAGGGACACACATGCAAAATAGCTGCTTTGCTCCCTGAGTTAACTTCAAGATAAACCAATATTCTGGTTCTTGTGAAAGTTTGGAATGTGGACGGCTGCTTTCGTTCTTCCCATCTTTGGTTTGGGTTTCTTTTTGTTGTATTCCTTCTGGTTAGGAACAAAGAATAATTATTTTTTTTTTTTTTTATGTCTATGTTTAGTTTTAGTTTGACTTTGTCTTCTGTGTGTTTTGGGCCTGAGTTTGCTCCTTGTGCAAACATTTGTCCCTGTGCCCAAGAGACCCCGGGAGCAGAACTTGCTGTCCATGATGTGCAGAAGCAGCAGGTCCCGTAGCAGTGGTGAGGCTCAGGGGCGTTAGTGGTGAAATGAAGCTGAAATTCTAGGTGGTTGTCTTACACCCCACTCTGCTTGAGGCTTTTAAACCCTGCCCTCAGCAGCCACCAGCTGGTGCCAGCAGGTGCCGGAGGGATGGTGTAGGGGGTTGTTTAATGGTATCTGCAGTCAGGGGTGGCTGTGGCACTGCCATCGTGGTGGCTGTAGCTGCTTCCAGCTCGTGGCTGGCACGTGAGGAACCCCTCCCTGTAGAGAAGCCTGTGCCCTGAGCTGAGGGAGCCACGCTGGCAGCTGCTGCACTGTGACCCAGACCCCCTCCTGAGTGAGGGCACTCAGATTCTGTTCACTGGGGGGAAAAACAGCCCAGAAACTGGACAGGAAGAGTCAGAACTAAAAGCCTGTGGGAAGGAGATGCAGCATGTGGAGGAGGAGGGCAGAGGAAAATGCTGGGCATCTAAATGGGCAGAGCTTTGGGCACACTGCAGTCTCCAGGTAGCAGCTGGAGGGGCCCCCTGGGGAGGAGCAGCTCTCTGTGTGTTTTTCCTAAGCTAAGAAGATTGGTTTTGGGAGGATCAGCTGATGTGCCAGTGCTGGGCTGTGGGGGTCAGGAAGCTGGAGCTGATGTGCCAGTGCTGGGCTGTGGGGGTCAGGAAGGTGGTGCTGCAGCTCAGCTGGTTGTGCCCCATCCTGCAGGGACAGCTTGTTGTCCTCCAGGCCCTGCTTTTCTCATTGTGTGTTTTCAAACCCATTTCTTAGGGTAGTGTTAATTGCACCCTTCCTAATCAGTCTGGTTTTGCTAATTCCAGCAAACAGTCCCCCCTCTGGGTGGGAGTCAGAAGGGGGATGAGGCTGGCAGGAGGGCAGAGATGCCAGCTTGGGCACTGCAGTTTGTCACCATGGGCCACAGTGGTGATCAGGGCTGTCCCTTGGGTTGGGTTTGTCCATCTGCTGTCCCTTGTTTCTCCTCAAGGCTGTCCAGGAGGAGGAGCAGCTCCAAGCCAGCCTTGTCCAAGCCGAGCTCCCAGAGGCACCTCAGCGAGGAGCAGCCCGCGAGCCCCCGGGGAGAGGCAGCTGTGCCAGGTTGTGCCATGAGGCTTCCACCCACCCACCAACCCCAGCCTCCAGCTCCCGTGGTGAAGGCCGAGGGCCAGGGCTGCCCTCAGGGTGGCAGCAGCAGCAGAGTGGCCAGGGAGGCTGGCACAGGGCAGGAGGTGCCCGGGGCACACGCAGCCCCTGAGCTGCACAATGTGTCTTCAATCCCAGTCACCCCCCTGGCCAGGGAGGAGGAGGAGGCTGTCCCTGCAAGAGGAGCCAGTACCTCCACCCCCAAGGCAGCCAGGAACGGAGGCTGTGCTGCTCTGCAAGGAGAGGAGTCTCCCCAGGGCCTCCAGGAGGTGCAGTTCCAGGACCCGGAGAGCGCGGGGACCCCAGGGAGATCCAGACCCCGCCGTGGCTCTGGGCGCCGCAGCCTCGTGGGAGGCTCCAAGAGCCACCGAGCCTCCCTGGCAGAAAAATACTCCCTGGTCAGCAGGAGAGAGAAGCTGATTCGGAGATCCATCAGCAGGGCCATGGCCAAGAAGGCAGCAGCACAAGAATCCTCCTCAGCCTCCAGCAGAGTGAGCTGTGAGTTCCCTTCCTCGGCTTGGTGTGGGGAGGGAGGAGCTGCTGAGCTGCTCCCCGTGTGAACTCTGGCTGCTCCCACCCCTTTGGGGGTGATTCTCAGCTCCTCACCTGCTGTCTGGCCACAGCTGGAGCGTGTTTGGCTGCAGCTGCTGAAGGAAGCACTGCTGGGCTGCAGGCACAGGGTGGAGGTTGGGTGACAGGGGTAAAACACCAAGAGCAGCAGGGAAGATGTGTCCCAGCTGGTTCCAGCCACGTGTATGGTTTGGCAGGTCAGGAGAGGCTGCTGTGTTCCCTGGGAAATGGTGTTAATTTGGGTGTTTTCTGCCAACTCTCAAAAAAAAAAAAAAAAACAAAAAACAAAACAAAAACAGCCTAACTATGGGAAACCAGTGTCTCCTCCCCTGAAACTGGGCTGGAGTTGTCAGAGGGGATGGACTGGGAGCCAGACAGCCTGGATTTCTGACTCCTCCAGTGACTCTGCAGCTCCTGGGAGTGCTGAGCTCCTCGTGCCCTCTGCTCTGGGAAGGTTTTGCTGTTTGGCCTTTCTCAAGTCATCACTTCTGATGCCAGCTTGGCTTCTAATCTTCCTTTGGTGTTTGGCTTTGTCAGCTTTGAGTCACGCTGTACTCAGCTCCTGTTTCCCCCAAGTGCTGCCATGGGGAGAAGGAAATGAGCCTAAGTCCCCCCATCTCTGCAGAAAACCCCGTGGGGAGGCATGGGCTGGGGGACACTGGCTGTGCCACGGGCAGGAGCCTGTTTGTGCAGCTGCAGCAGGCTGCAGGAGCTCCTTCAGTGCTCTGCCTCCAGCCCACACCAGCTTGTCAGTGGCATTTGGAGGAGGTGGTGGTGCTGGTGTGGAAAGCTGGGATGAGCAATCGTGTTCCTGGGAGGGAAGCCTGCAGAGACCCGAGCTCCACCACGCACACTGCTGCTCTGGGGAAGGCTTGGGGTGAGATCTCCACGCTGCCTGATGTTTCTGTCCTGCAGGTCAGAGCTCCTTGGAGGTGTTTGTGGAAGATGTGACCAGCAGCGTGAGGTGAGGCCACCTGGAAAGCAGGAGGGAACCCCCCAGAGCCCTGCAGGGCAGCCACAAGGGTGGCTTTTGCAGCGACTGCTCAGCTGGCATTACCCCTGGGTGGTTGGCATGTCAACGCTGGTGCTGCTCAGGCCCTGCCTTTCCCCCCCAGAAGCCTGTTCAGAGCGTGGGGAGGCCAAGTGCTGCCCTGGCTGGGGAGTGGCTCCTGGCAGCAGCTCTTGGTGGTGCTGGAGGCTGGTGCTGTGCTCTGACCTGGGCAGTGGACAGGCCAGACTCAGCCTCCAGATCCTGGAGCTTCCTTCCAGCCCGCTGCCTGGGTGAGGGGATGCAGGTCTCCAGTGGTGCTCAGGGATGGGATGGAGCTCCAGCTCCACAGGGCCTGGCTGGGGCTGCCTCTGTCACACCAATCCCCTGTAACTCACCCTCCAGGGAGCTGAAATAATCAAAATAGCTTCTCTTTCACAGGCCTGGGCTGGAACCAAATCCCCCAAATGAGGAGGTAAGTCCTGACAGCCCACCACCTCTCTGGACACCTTCATGTGGAGTCAGCACCTTGTGCTGAGCCTCTGGAGCAGGAGATGCAGCCAAGGATTGTTCTGCATGTCCACTCTACTCAGCAGTGCTGCTGCCCTGCAGGGTGCATCTGGCTGGCTCCTGGTGGGCAGGGGATCTTTGTGCCTTGTGAGGCCTCTCTAGGATAGAGCTGGAGGTGCTGTGGCAGACAGTGAGCTCCTGCCTGTCTGCTGGCAGTGACAGTTGTGTGTGCTCCTTGTCTGGCTGCTCTGAGCTGCAGAAACCAGGGCAGTGCAGGTGAATTCTCTTTGCCTGGCTGTGGGGGCTGCGTGCCCCCCAGGCTGGTGCACACCTGCAGCACCAGCAGGACAAAGATGTGTGATCCCCTCCCCTGAGCTGGCAGAAGCACCCCATGTGGCTGTGCCATCTGAGGTGAGACCTGGCCCAGCAGAGGTGGGTGGGCTGTGCTCCAGAACTGGTGCTGTTGGGAAGCAGCAGCAGGAACAGGCAGGTAGCTGAGCTCTGGCTGAGGAGGGTGGTAGTTTAGCAGGATTCAAAAGCATGGCCCATGTGCAGGTAGCCTCCCTGTCCTGGGAGTGTGCACAGTGCTCCTGTCACCTGAGACACTTCACAGCCTTCCAGGGCTGGAACATCTGTGCTTTGCTGTCTCCAGGGTGTGTAGGAGCTGCCTGGTCATTCTCAAGGCACGTTGGCTTTGAGGTGCAGGTTCAGCAGAGCTCTGAACCTCAAGGAGCTGGTCAGTGTCCCCACAGTGCAGCTGCAGCTGAGAGAGGGGCAGGGCCTGGCTAACAACTGGCTTTTTCAGGGCAGCAGGACCCCTGTGCTCTGGAGCAACAGGCTAAGAGAATCCTCTCTCCTGCAGAGCCCTGTCCCCATGTCCAGCAGAAGCATCCAGGCTACCAGCCCTCCTGCACAGCACTTGGCACCTCCTGAGCCCCAGGCAGGGGACACAGAAGGTAAGATGGCCTGCTCTGGCTTTTCTGGTGGGAAGCCCCAAAAACACATAGACTAGGGTTTCTGGAAAAGCTGGGACTTGCACTGAAACAAGGTGATGTTTCAGGCAAACCTTGGCTCTCTAAGAGGTGAGATGTGCAGCCAGGTGAGCAAGGGCCTCTGGTAAATGTGCCAAGCTTTGAGAGGAAAGCTGCCCTGTGCAGGCTGGTCTGTGCAGCAGGGAGCTGGGGGCACCTGGAAAGGAGATGAACCTGGAGTCTTCATAGTGCACAGCACCTCCACAGCCCCCAGCTATGCCCTGTGCCCCAAAGCTGGGGGGGGGGGCAGGTTCTGGCTGTTTTATCCCCATGTTTGCTGTGGGGTCTGACAAGGGGCTGTGGCTGGAGGACTTTAGGGGCAGGTTGGGCCTGTTCCATGCCTGTGCAGGGTGGTGCTGCAGTGTGCCACAGGGTACCTGCAGCTCTGAGAGCACAGGGGTTGGCTGGATGATCCCCAGGGTCCTTTCAACTCTGCCATGCTGTGGTCCTGAGTTTGGTGGCATGCTGCAGCTCTGAGCAGGCAGAGCCAGACCCCTACCTGTGTCCTGTGAACAGTGCCCACTCTGGTTTCTTCCCAGGAGCTGGCGTGAGGCTGAACAAAGAGAAGCAAGAGCAACCCCTCTGTACCAAGCCTCAGGAGAACCCCCCACGCGTTTGGTACGAGGTGCTGGAGAGCAGGAGTGAGCTGGAGCTCTGGGGGGATGTGGGCATGGCCTTTCCACTAAAAACTGGGGGTTGTTGCCCTTTCCCCTGCCCTTCCAACATCAATTTGACATCGTCTGGGGACAGACTTTGTCTCCTGGGAGTCCCTTGTGACTCAGGGTGTCACATTTGGGTCTGGGCTCATGCAGGGGCCAGTGGAGGTGACACTAGCTACCTCACATCTCAGAGGGGACCCTGGGCAGCTCCTCAAGGGCTGGTTGGGGTAGTTCTGGGAGGCAGCAGGAGTAGGTGACCGGCCTGTGCTTTGTACCTTGTGCAGGTGCCTGATCCTGGCTTGTTTCCTCACTGCTCATCTCAGATGGTGCTTCACATGAGATCTCAGCTGCTTTTAGCTTTTCCCTCTTGTCCTGATTGTACTGGGGTGAATTTGCTGTGGGTAGTGCGTGGGATGGGGTAGCAGTGACCTGCTCTCCCGTGGGTTCTGCTGGAGGTCAGGTGTTGGTGCTGCCACAGGGTTGGCTGCAGTCACAGCAGGCCCAGGGAGGTGGAGAAAATCTTCTAGTGCTTTGGGGAGGGCACAGTGGTCACCTAATGTGCCTCCTGCTCGTGCCACAGGACAAGAAGCTACAAACAAGCGATGGGTGCTCTCTGGAACAGGCCAGACCGTGCCCAGTCCCCTGTGGATGAGAAGCACAAGAGTTCAGCAAACCAGACCCCACCTTCTTCCTCCTCAGCCAGCAAGGTGAGTGGGTGCCATGGGTCTTTGCTCCTCTTTCCCAGCAGGTACTGACCTCCCTGTTCCTCTCCTGTAGGTGGTGAGACCGTTGAAGAATTTCCTGCAGGCTGTGCAGAGAAACCAGCTGCTGGGGAGCCCGGGGCCTGCAGGGCATGGGGGTGGCATCAGGAACTTCATCCGGCACAACACTCCCACCCGGCCTGATCCCAAGGTGTGCCAGAGCCCCCCTCTCCCCCGGGGGGCTGGAGGAGTGGGGGGTGGCAGGAGGGACTGTCCCATAGGAAAACTTAAACATCCTTGTTCTGGACCAGGGCAGGTCCTCAGCAGGCTGCCCCATGGCCCCACTTCAGCCTCCCCAGGGAAGGCTTGGGGGTTAGTGTTGCCTGTCCACACACTCTGTGTGCCCTTCAGCACCAACCATCACTATCTGTTGTACACAGAGGTATCTCTGCTCCCCTGTGGTCAGCAGAAATGTTTTCTACCCGGGAGCTGTGGGGAGCCTTTCTGTGGGCAGTGGGAAGCTGCCCTTGTATAAGGGGGCTGACGGGGTGTGGGTCAGGCAGAGGGCTCTCTACCACAGAGAACGAGCTCCAGCTAGGATTGGGGTGCATGTGCTGTGAGGGGGGTTCTAGTGTTACTCCCCAGCCCTTAATCATTGTATTTTTGTCTCCCCTCTGCAGGGAGACTTTGTTGTAAGTAAGACCCTGGTAACGGCGGGCGCTGGCCAGCGTGCCCCGGCCACCTGGGCACTGCAGCTCTCCCCTCACACTGGCACCCACACAGCTCTGCCAGGCGTGTCAGTGGCCACACCAGGGTGAGGTGGCAGGATCTCTCTGCAGGTGTGTTCTGTGGGGGCTGAGAAACCTTCTGTCCTCTAAACAAGGCCACTGCTGTCCTTCCTCCCTGTTCTCTCTGCTGGTGCAGGTCACGCTGTCCCAGGCAAGGAGCAGGTCACCTACAGCAGGAATTTGCTGTTCATGGCCTAAACACGTTCTCTACAGCTGGAGGGCTAAGGTGTTTCCCTCCTGTACCTGACTCTCCTGCTCTTGCTGGCTGAGCTGTTGCCAAGCTTGCGGTGTTTCTTCCCTTCCCATCCCGTGTGTGGGTGAACGTGGCTCTGGCAGGGAGCTCTGTCCTTATCAGGCTGCCTGGCAGGGTAGGACCAGGCCCAGCAGGGGCTAGAGCCTGAACTCATCCCTGTTCAGGAGAAGGAGCGGCAGAGGCTGGAAAGCCTGAGGAGGAAGCAGGAGGCAGAGGACCAGAGGAGGAAGAAAGTGGAGGAAGAGAAGAGGCGGCGCCAGGCAGAAATGAAGCAGTGAGTCGGGTCCCTTTCCTCCTGGTCCAGCACAGCGTTGCCCAGGAGGCTGTCTGCCTGTGCTGGACTGTGCCCAGCTCCAGGGAGTGATGCTGCCTGGGCACCCTGAGCCCTGCTGCTTGTGGCAGCCAGAGCTGTGCTAGGGCAGAGCCCCTGCTGAGGCCTGAACTTAATCCATTAGTGAGCTGGGGCTAAGCTCAGCCAAACCAAGTCAGGGAAAAGACCTGTTGTCCCCCGTTCCCATCATAAGTCCCTACTCCCCCAGTGCTGGAGCAGGCAAAGCTCACCAGCCCTTTTTGCCCAGGAAGAGGGAGGAGAGGCTGAGAAAGGCCCTGCAGGCTCGGGAGCGGGTGGAGCAAATGGAAGAGGAGAAGAAGAAGCGAATGGAGCAAAAGCTCCTGCAGAATGATGAGAAGGTGAGAGTCTGACCAAGCCCTGGGCCTCTCAGTGAGCTGTGCACAGGCCACGGGGGTGATCCGTGCAGGCTCAGGGCTGCTGCTGCTGCTGGTGACTAACCTGGTGGTGGGCAAGTCTGCCTGAGACACTGAGCAAGAGGAGGCTGCTGCTCTCCTTGCCTCTGCAGCAAGGGTGGTTGCTCACTTTGGGGGTGGACTGGAGTGCCCATTGGAAAGGGTCTGAGTTGTGCTCCTTCCCCAGTCCTGAGCAGCCAGAAGTCTGCCCAGCCCAGCCTAGGCCAGGGCAGCTCAGGGGGCCCTATCTCTGCAGCTCAGGCAGCTTTCACACCCAGTTATGCTGCAGAGCACTGCAGGCACACTGGAAACCAGATCCCCGTGTTGTGCAGAGATGCTCCTGCAAGGTGGAGAGGTGTCTGGGGGCTGTGCAATGGCCTCTGCTCCCTTCTGTCTCCAGGCTGTGAGTCTGTCCATGTAGGAAGCCCCGGGCTTGCTGCATGAGGCATGTGCCAAATTCAGAGCACTTGTGCTGCTGTCTGGGTGTTCTCAGTCTCGCCACAGCTTGACTTGCAGCCCCCGTGCTCTGGACAAGGCCACGGGGTTGTCCTGGGGCAGGGGCAGACTCAAGTGGCTTCCCCAGGCGCGGGACGAGAAAGCGTTGGAGGAGCGGAGCAAGAAGAAACTGTCCAGGAAGCTGGGGGAAGGTGATGCACGGAGGCAGAAGGTGCTGAAGGGGGTAAGAGCAACTCCAGGTCCCTCCTGCATGTGGAAAAGGAAAGGAGCAGCAGGGAACCTGTGAGCTGTTCCAGCTGGTGGGATGGGGAGAGGCAGAAAGATTTCTGTTGAAAAATGTGGGTTTTGAGCACAAAGGTGCCTGTGGGGACAGAGGGGAGAGGCCACCCCACTGGGGCAGGCTGTGGGAGGCAGGAATGAGATACAACTAGCACTTGTCTCAAAGCATTCTCTTCTGTCCTCCCATCCTTCTGGAGCTGGTGGAGACTTACTGGCTTTTCTTCTTCTTCAGGAGGAAGATGAGTTTGAGCAGCAAGAACCACTGCAGAAGAGGAGAGAGGATGAAGTGAAAGAAAGAGGAAAGAGGGTTTTGGAACTGAGAAATCTTGTAGAGCAAAAGCAGTTGGAACACATGAGGTATGGGCTTGTTTCTGTCCCGGAGGAGGGGACTTGGCAACAGGCACAGTGGGAGACTGGTGTGGGTGTCAGGCTGTGCCCCAGCTCTGGGGTGCTGAGGCAAGAGGAGTGCTCAGGAGGGTGAGCAGATGTGCTTTCCTCTAACTGGTTTGGTTTTTTTTCACCAGGAAGCAAAGACAGCTAGGGAAGAAGTCCCCCCGAGCACAGCCTGAGTCAGCAGCATCCACTGGGAAGAACACAAAGGTGGGGAGTGTCTGCTGTGAACTGGCCAGGCATGGGGCACACGGGCTTGATTTCAGATCAGACTTGTTTCCAAGTGCTGTGTTACTGCTCAAGGCTTTGGCATTCCTAAGGAGCTGGGTCTGGCACAGATCTAGTCGGGGTTGGCTGTTCTCATAACAGGTGAGCCTTCCCAGCCCCCTCATGAAGGGCTGACTGACAAATGGCAGTCACTGGTACCTAAATTCACGTGGAAATTAGGAAGGTTGGGGTTTTTTCTCCTGCTACACTTTGTGTTTGGAGATGTGATCCCATCATGAACTTTGGGTATCATCTGGCTTCGTGTAACTTCATTTGTACTTGCATAAGGACTGTTACAGCTTAAAGTCAAGGCTGTTTGTCTCAAAGTACCACAGTAACATTTACTTTCCACCTTCTCTACTCTTAAAGTTGCTCTTCCTTCTGCTGCCTTCATTAGTAAACAATCAACCCCCTAAATGTTGCTCTCCTAAGGGTTAACTCCTCCTCCTGTCTCTGCTCTTGCTAGGCCTGTGATGCTCACACTCCTCTATGTGCTATATAATTTCACTGAAGGTCTAAATTCTCCCTGTGTTGCCAGCCCCTGGAGTGAGCTGCAGCAAAGCTCCTCCAGATGAGAGGGAAGCTGGGGGTAGCTCCCAGTGCCTGCAGCTCTGCCTCTCCTGCTAGGGCTTCCCTGTGGAGTGGTACAGAAGGAGAAACCCCTGAAAAAAGGAGCTTGGGTTGGGAAGGAGCTGAGACAGTGAAAGGTTTTTCCTCTTTATTAGGAGAAAGAGAGCCCCAAAGAGCTGTGCCAGCTGCCTGGGCAGGAGAAGGGTGCCAAGCAACCAGAACCCATTGCTGTGGATTCTAACCCCTGGCTCAGAGCAGTGCAGGTGAGTGTGGGCTCTGGAGATCTGGCTGGTCTGGAGCTCAGAAAAGGCAGAAGTCACTTTATCTTTCAGCCTTGGGGTTGATTGTTTCCTGCAGAACTCGATGCAGAGGGAATGAGTTTTTTATTTGGGCTTGGTTGGTTTTTTTTTCATAAGGCCCCAGAAACATGGCTCAGCTCCAGAGATAGTCTGGTGGTTTTGCCTGGATGAACACAAATGAAGAATGACTTAATTCTTGCATCTTAGCAGGAGAAAGATGGTCTGTGGGAGCCCCAGGAGCTGGGAGAGGAGGAGAAAATCAGGCAGGCAGAAGCACTGACTGCTGCCTCTGGGACATGGCAGAGCAACACTGTGAAGGTGAGTCCTGGTTCCAGCAGAGCCTCAAACCAGTGGTGTCCAGTTGGCTGCTGTGGTCTGGAGGCAGCCTGCAGCTTGACCAGCCCTCTGAGCTGGGGCAAGAGGTGAAACCCTCGCGTGGTGGTGGTTGGGGCTGAGCGGGTGTCTGCACAGGGAGGGGGCAGCCCCTGCTTGGGCGCTGGGCACGGGCGCAGCCCCGCCTTCCACCCCGGCAGCGCTGCTGGAAGCGGCCACAGGAGGGCAGCGCATCCCGAGGGCTGCAGCCTGCCCGCGGCTCCCGGCACTCCCCGGGGGGAGGAAAAAGCCGCTCGAAGACAGGGGCTTGAGGCAGACAACGGCCCAGCTCCCTGCTGTGACTCGTGCCAGAGCCCTGGGGAACACAGACCTGCCCTGGAACGCCCAGCAAAAGGGTTTTGGTGGCAGAGCTGGGGGTGTGCAAGAGCTGAGGGCTTAAAACTTACCCTGTGTGTTCTGAGGGTTTTCCACAAAACAATAGGAAGGGCAGGGGGCAGTTCCTGCTGAGCACAGTGCCAGTGACTGCAGATGTGAGGCCAACTCTGCACTACAGCTGTCTCCTGGCTTCACCCCACCCTCCAGCCAAGCCCCACGGTGCTTCTCCCTCCCTCCTCCCACCTCGTGGGACAGGGAGAAGAATTGGAAAGGGAAAAAAAGTAGAACTTGTGGGTGGACATAAGAACAGTTTCATAATTGAAATAAAATATAATAGTAATGAAAAGGAAGATGACAAAGAAAGGAATAAAGCCCCAGAAACCCAGTGGTGCCTGATGCAAAGCTCACCCCCCCTGGGTGATGCTCAGCCAGTCCCTGAGCAGCCACCAGCAAACTGCCCCCTGTTCACAGACTGGCCAAGGGTGTGTTGTGATCTGGAGTATCTGGCTGGTTGTGGGCAGCTGTCCTGGCTGTAGCCCCTCCCAGCAGCTTGTGCCCCCAGCCAGCTCCCTGGCAGAGCAAAGGCAACTGGAAAATCCCTGAAGGGGTGCAAGCCCAGCTCAGCAACAACCCCACCACACGGGTGTGCTGTCAGTGTTGTTCTCGTGCTGAACCCACAGCACTGCATGAGCTGGGAGAAAACTTACTTTATCCCAGCCAAGATGGGTCTTTCAGTCCTCCCACAAAGCCAGGAGGTGTCCCAGGGCTGTGGCTCATGTGCCCTGCCTATAGCTCTGGGGTCTCTGCCAGCCAGGTTCTGGGAGCAGCTGTTGGCAGCCCCTGCTGCAGCTCTGCTTTTAGCAGGGAGTTGTGTCAGGCAGACAGCCAAAAGGATGGGAGCAGTGCTGGCTTTGGCTGCACTCTCTCCCCAGGTTGCCTGGTAGGAGGAACACCAGAGGTGTTCAGTTAATGTGTGGGTCAGAGGCTTCCCCAGCACGGGTAAGTGACCTCTCTGCTTGTGAGCCAGGGATCACAATGAGCACAAATGTGCATCTGCTCTGGCTCCTTGGCTGCTGGCTCTCGTTTCCAGTCCCCTTGGAGCTCAGCTCCTTGCCCAGCACATGGCACCAGGACCTCACCTTGCCACTCGTGGCATATGCCCAGGGTGAGGGTCCTGCCCTGGCAGCCTCTAGGTGGGGGAGCTCAGCAGGGTCTGTGGGTCATGCTGGCACAGCAGAGGCAGCCCCTGCCTGGCTGGGTGAGCTCTCCCTGCTCCTCAGCACTGTCTCTGGTTTCAGAGATCCATGTCCTGGTCCTGCCTGGGGCCCCCAGAGGAATCCAGATCCCCCGTGCTCAGTGAGAACAATTATGGGATGGATCTGAACAGCGACGACTCCACCGATGACGAGGACGAGCCCCGGAAGCCTGTCCCCGACTGGGCTGATGGTAGGTGCTGGGTTTGGTTCAGCTCTCTCCTGATTCCTTCCCCGGGAAGCTGGAGACTCCAGATTCACTTGGTGCAGTCTCAGCTTCCTTGGAGTGAGTCCAGCAGCGTGTGAAGCTTCAGCAGCAGTGCTGGCAGCTGATGGCTCCAAGTGCTGGTGGGGATGGAGCCTCTCCTGCGGGTGCTGCTGTGTTGTGGTTAAACCAGAGCCTTCCATGTGTTGTTTGGATCCAAGGGTGGGGAAGGAATGGTGGTGAGGAGGCAGCCCCATCCTCCTGAGGGAAGCCAAGGTGTGGTGGGTTTGGGACATGTTTGTTGCACTAACCCAAAACGTGTCCTGCTGACGGGAGCTGAGTGTGGGGCTCAGCAGCCCTGCTGATGGCTCCCCCTGGGCAGGTGAGGATTGCCCAGGTGTGGAGGGAGAGTCGGGGTCCTGCAGGTCCTCGGGGAAAAGGGCACTTGAAGGCAGCACCAAAAACCAATGTATAACAGATTGTGCAACTCTGCTGTGGTTGTTTCCATAGGATCCCAGCTTAATCAAGCCATTTTATACCAGTACTATCACCCAATGAACGTGGACCAGATCTTTGGGCTGATTCCAAGCCCCAAGCTGGAGGATATTTTTGGCAAGAACAAACCTCGGTACTTCAATCGCACGAGCTCGGCCGTTTGGCACTCCCCCCCCGAGAGCAAGGCTGCCTGTGCCTCAGCCTGCAACTGCAACAGCTGAGAGGCAGGGCCTGTGGCAAGGCCAGCGTGGCCTGGACTCGTTTGCTTGGCATGTGTTGTATTTACAGTTTTAACTTTTTTTTTTTTTTTTTTTTTTTTTTTTTTTTTTTTTTTTTTTATAATAAAGATAATTTTTTTTAGTTTTTTTTTTTTTTTTCTTTGTCCTGCTCTTGTTACTTGTTGGGTCTGGTTGTGTTGGTTGGGGTGTG
>JAOEGS010078505.1:0-16474 GCA_025447755.1 Corythornis vintsioides
TTTTTGTTGATTTTTTTTTTTTCTTCACCCGCATCTCCTTTTCTCATCCTTTGTCACAAACACTTTCTAATTGCAAGAGCTGCATTACACCTTCTTCCCTTTCTCCTGGCAGCTCTAACAATGATCTCCAGACACAAAACCTACATCATTCTCCCCCAGTGTTTTATCAGGAAGGTATTTGATTTGACAGAGTCCAAATAAGCAAATAGCTAGTCTGCGAGTACATGATAATTACAGATTACTGACTAATTAGAGAGTTATTTATGCCTGAAGATTACGTGCTAATTAGACATGAAGTTATGATGGGAAAACTGGCAAGTGCTGTGGCAGCAACTGCTATAAAATGATGAGTAGACCCCTGAAAATATTATCTGAAATAAGAACTTAGCAGCTCCCAGCTGCTGCTCAGGCCAGCCTGGGGTTTCCCCACAGCACACTGGGGACACTGGTGCTGTTGGATGGGCTGGCTTTCTACAGATTTAGATATAGAGATTACATTTTATTGTTATTATTTTCATTTCAACTGGTTTAGCTTCCTCTTCTGAGTCTCTCATTCCCGTTCCCTCGGGGAAGGGAGAGGGGTTAGTGGGGAGCACCTGGTGGGCAGCTGCTTGGTGGCCAAGACACCATTCTGGGGGACAAATTCTAGATCCTGGTTAGTATTTAGTGCTAGGAAGCTTGGAGAGAAAACACTGGAAATATAAAAATAAAATAAAAAAGAGTGTTTGGAGCTCTCTTCTTTAGGGCAATGGGAGAAGAGCTCCAAAGCAGTGCCAGGGAACTGGGACTGACTGGTCCCTCAGCAGCACGACGTGCAGAGGCAGGGAGGATGGTGCTGAGTGGACCCAAATTATTAAGAATATTCAGTGTATGAGTTATTCAGTGGGAATGATTTCTCAGGAGCTGAATTGAGGGCAGCTGAGGGGCTGCTGCTTGGAGTATTTCCACCTGCAGCAATTCCCACCCCGTGCCTCAAGTTCCTTCTCCTTAGGCCTCCAAGGCTATCATTTTTAGACAAAAAACAAATAGGATAACACATTAATAACAGCAAAGCTGTTTATGAAATGACAGTGGCTTTTCTTGACGTGCTTATTAGGGTGAAATTGGCTCTAACTCAGGGCCGTGTTTATTTAAGTAGAGGTGCTTATTACTGCTCCCACCAGCAATTCCTGAGGTTCAGAGGGAGCCCCAAGAGACATAGTTATTTTTATTGTTTTCTCTCTGTACTAACATTTCCTTTTCCATTCTTTCCAACTCTCCCTGTAACCCAGAAGTGGTGTTGAAAAAGCAGAATATTTCCCTCGTTTAATGTGTGTACAAGTCCCCCTGCTCTAGTGGAAATGCTGCAGTTTGGGGGCTTGGCAGAGGGGATTTCCCACCCCAATTTTCTCCACATCTACTGCCCATTCCTGCTTTGTGAAGGGCAAAGGAACATTTTGCCACTTGCTGAGGACAGATCCTAATTAAGGTTTGGATTCCACAGCTTCTAATGGGACTTAGACACGTGCCTGAGCATCATCCTCCCCTGCCCCATCCCAAACCCTCCAAACCCCAGAGCCAGCCTCTTCCTTGTTCACTTTACAACAGCATTAGTCACACTTACAACAAAAAAAAGAAATATTAAGGTTTTCTCAGAGCAGCCTATGCACAAGGCAGCCCCAGATTAATTATTTCAAAGGATAGCACTGATGAGGTTATTCCAGCACAGGATAAATAAGATGGGAAAGATCAAAAAAAGCCAGTGTTGCCTGTAAATAAGGTCCAGCTGAGTGGGAATAATGCTCAGCATACATCTGCTGTGCTCAGCCTGGAAGATGAATGATGTTTTCTGGTGTCTTTAGGTGCCCTCAGTCACTAGTGTGAAAGACTTTGAGGTGAATCCTGTTGGTGTGGTAAGGTTACTCACCTTGGCCCAGGGAACAGAGGAGCCAGAGCTAGAGAGAGAATGAGAAGTGAGAATTTCCTCTTCCCATGAGTGTTTTTCCCTCTGCAGCACCTGGCATTTGGAAATTGCATACACTTTACCTTTGCAGGGATTATTCTCTCCACACAAAGGGAGATGTGGCTTTGCTTTTGAAGGTGGGCATGCAGCAAACTGTGAGTTTCTTTCTTCCTCTGATAGCTGTCAGTGCACAAAGCTGTGGATTATGCTGTTGATTCACACAGGCAAGTGGCAGGGATAGAAAAAGACTTGATGGGGAGCAGAGGAGTGCAAAATTTCCAGTCATTTGTGAAGATGCAACAAGAGATGCAAGAAGACATAAAACAGCACCGTGAACAAAACCCATCTTTTAGATCACTTTGAATACACTAGTTGTAGATAATTTGGAATACACTAGTTTTAGATGACTTTGAATACACTAGTTTTAGATAATTTGGAATACACTAGTTTTAGGTAACTTTGAATATACTAATTTTATCTGCATGAACTTCTGAGCTGCTCTTTGTGCTCCTACCATTATTTTTTTCATGATGTGGGCAGTAACATGTACAATCTCTGCTTCTAACCCTGAAAAAAAAATGACTTCAGGGGATCTGTAGCAATGATCTGCATCATGTAGTCCATGAAATTCACAGCTAAGTGCTTCAAGAACTCTTGGCTCAAGGGTGGAATAGTTCCCAGGAGACTGGAGATGGAAATGGCATTTTAAGAAATCCAGATGGATTTTTTGTTGGTGGTGGTGGTTGGTGTTTTGTTGTTGGTTTGGTTTGGTTGTGTCTGTCTTAAATTACATTATTGGAATGGTTCATGAAAATATAGAATCATAGAATGGTTCATGAAAATATAAAATAATAGAATGGCTCATTAAAATATAAAATAATAGGATCATAGAATGTTAGGGGTTGGATACTGAGTTTCTAGGAGGGAAGGTGATTTTCCTAATGGATAATCTCATTTCCCACTGAGCAAACCCAACTGGTGCTTGAGCACTGGTATGTACGTGGGCTTGAAAGAGCTCTGCTCTCCCTCATTTATGGCAGTCAGGATTTCACATATAGAGCTGTTTCCTAGAAACTATTGCAAACTGACATTTATGCAGCACACTTGAGGGAACTCAGACCTTCTTTACACTTATTTTTTTTTAACTTGAGAAGAAATGTAATGATTTTGAATTTTCAAATAGGATTATTCACATCATTCCAATCTATTTCTTCTTGGCCTGCACGCTGGAAATCCAGAATAATCTGTAATGTTTTCATAGATATCTGTAAATAAATATATTTATAAAGTAGTTATAACTTTATAACTGCTATAGTAGTTGTAACAGATGCAGAGCTTCAGAGCCCCAAATGAAAGCAAAATGCTAAAATAGCCCCAGAAACTCCACCCCAGTCTAAACCTGATCAACAAAGAGAGGAAAATCACACTAAAAACAAATCCATGGGCTTCTGCTGTGGGTAAAACTGCCAAGTCTGCTCAGGGAACTGTCAGAAGTAACTGGAAATGTTCTGGAAAAGGTGTTTGGAATTTGCCATTGAGGAGAGCCAAGGAGCTGCTTCTTTCTTAGTGGCAATAAGAGTTTGAATGTCTCTCAGAATTAGATGTCTTTATAAATAACAGGGAGTGCAACCAGAGGAGAGGAGTCATGGGAAAGCAGAGTTCCAGTTGTTCCAGTGCTTTGTGTGAGGGTTTGGATGCCATATAGACACACAAAGAGGTTGCAATAAATCAGTTTATTCCTCCTGGTCAGTGTGCCTTACATCAGAGAGGGCACTGGCCAGGTCAGTGACACTTCCATCACAGACACTGCAGAGGAGCTCCAAGGCCATTCCATTAGGGATTGCACAGGTATCTATTTATTCTAAGATATTCTCTGCTTGAAGATGCTTGAAAAATGGATTTAAAAGTGAGGAAGAGGAGAGGGGGAGAGGTGCAGAGGGGCAAAGTGAACTAAATGATGTTTGGCTTGCAGTGAAAAAACCCAGTCACTTAAAATACAACCCTGAGCACTAGTGAGCACTGAACTGGATCCCAGAGACAGCCAGGAACTGAAGAAGAAATCAGTCCAGAGCCAGTGACTCCCCCCCAAACCCTCAGCTCTGGGTTTCAGAATAGATTTGCTGGCAAATGTTTGACTTCAGGAGGTATTTCTCCAGCTCTGAGTCTGCCTGAGCAGGGGAGCTGCTGCAACCCACACTCTTCTTCAGATCAGGCTCTGAGAGCTCACCTCAGTCCTGCCACAATCACTGAATTCCTGAGAAATGGCATGAAGATGCTGAGGGAGGTTGGTCCAGCTGGCTGCAGGAGGCTGAGTGAGGATGCCCTGCTCTGCACAACCCAGCATCTGGCTCAGTCCACCCCCCTCAGTGTTATCTTCAATATCCCATGCTCCAGCTTTGAAAGTGAAGCTTCTATTTGATATTTTCCCCTCCAAAGCAATCCACAACCCACTGAACAAAAAATGGATGTTCCCCTTTCAGGCAAAACCTCTGCAAGGGGAAGGAAAGCATCAAGCAGAAGGGAAGTGAGACGTGTGAGTTGTAGATTAACACAATATTCCTGTGCAGAAAACCAGTTCAGAAACTCCTTACACTGTTGCTCTGATGCTTAATTGGCCTCCATGAGTTCATCTTAATCACAATGGTACCAAATGGAGACTCAATTGTAGGAAAATGGAGAGAGAAGCATCCCAGCCTGATCCTCCTCTCATTTATTTATTTTTTTTCCTGGTAGAAATCAGGAGCAAATCCACTCTAATCAATGTAGTCACCTTGGAGTAAAAGGGGTGTAAAGAAGAGTAGACTCCTGCTGGATAAGCTGAAGCAATTTGGCAGTAAATCCTGATCAACATGCTGCACTGCAGCTGGATATTAAAGAAACGATTTAGAATAAAAAACAAGCCACTAATGGCTACATTTTTCTCCAGACTAATAGGGGGCTGAAATACAGTATTTCTGCAATAAATGACAGGGACTCTCAGCTTTTGAAACATGTTTTCTTCAGTTGCCTAGGATAACAGGAGCAAATGAAGGAAAAATTGCCTTAAATTGGACAGAAAGGATATGCTTTTATGCAAAAGAGGCAGCAGGCTCTGGTCTGTGGATCAGGAGTTGAAGACATCTGTGCTGAGAGGCAGGAAGATGTTTAGATACCTGTCTGCTGTGACACAACACCTAAAACCCAGCCTGAGCAGTGTCTGGCAGGATATCCACACCCTGAGCTCCAGCTGATTCCCAGGAGGACACAAAGAGCAGAGAAAAAGGGGTTTCAATTACAATTTTCCCCTAATCCCAGGCCCCTGGAGCAGCTGGAATGTTTTGGAATGGTGTTCAGATGCTTTCCCATAGATTTTTCTTGACAGTCAATAGATGATCAGCTCTTTCCTGGAGGAATTTGTGTTATAGGTGTGTCCAGTATTTACTATAATAAAGATTTCTGGTACATCTGCATCCACACCTCTTTCTGGCTGCAGTTTGCAGCTTGAAGGGCAAGAGAAATCCAGTGCAAGGGACAGAATCTGATCTTCTCTCTTGTTCTCTGAGCTGCTGGAGGAGTTTCTAGTGCCAGAGGCAGAGTGTGAAGCAGGTTGGTGTGTTTGGGATTCAGCATTTCACTCCTGCTCCCAGAACTGCTGTCATCCCCTGGGTGGATGCTGGTGGCTGTTAAATCCACTGCAAAGATGTACAGCATGTTCTGTCCCAGGGATGATGCCTCTGCAGAGCTGAATTGTCAGAGAATTCTGGTGTGCTGAGGAGGAGGAGGGAGGAAGGAAGGCACAAAGAACAAAACATCCCCACGGCCACCCACGGGGACAAGATCCCAGCCAGCTAGAAACCATGCTGATAAACCAGGACTCCTTTTCTGATCAGAACTCTTAATTCTTGGTGTAGGACAGGTCAGAATGGAGCCTTTTTCATGTTCCTGAAATCACATTGCTAGCTAGGAAACATTTCCCCCTCTCTTTTTATTTGCACGTTCCTGGATGAAGCCCAAAGTTGGTGTTTTTTTCAAGAGGAAATTCAAAGCTACTTCAAAAATGGGTTTATTTTCATTGGGTCTATTTTAGTTGTTAAATACAACTACTCCCTGTGGTTTCAGAAATCCACACTAAACACTCTCCCTCCACCACCCCTCCTCCAGCTCTCACAACTTGATATCATCTCCCAAAATCCTGGAGCAGCCTCTTTTTTTTTTTTTTATTTTGTGAGGAGCACATTAATGGGATCAGGTGCAGCTCTGTGTTTAATGGATGGTCAGTTGGAGATCACATTAAACAGCACCATCCTGCAGCAGATGAGCTCTGCAGTGCCCTCCTTTCCAGCCTGGGCTGATGCAGGATGGGAGGTGTTCTGGCTGGCATGTTCTTTTCAAATTGTGATGACTTTCTGATGGTAAATTGAGAAGTGTTGTGTTCAGGGGAAGTGCCACATCAGGTATCAGCTCTTTCTCAGCAGCTCCTTAAATTAATTTTTAATGTTAGTATTCAAAAATATCCAAATTGATATGCATTTCCAGCCACTTGCAATTCAAATGCCTCCCAACAATATTTATATAGGGCTGTGCACTGTGGAAAGAAGAGGTGAAAGCATTTTCCCAGGAAATGATCTGCATGGTGTGTGAGGAGCTGGAGTGGACTAGCAGGTCCTGCTTTCTTAGCCCTTCCCAAGGAATTCTTTCTTCATGTGCTGTGGGACCTGTAGGCTTCAAATCAGAAGGATGGAGAGGAAAAGGGAGAGCACATTGAATAGGATTATTAGGAAATCCACATTGGAAATGGGTACAAAAAATGTCATTTAATGGCATCCTGATCCTAAATGGCTTCTGGACTGGCCTGAGTTTTAACCTTCTGCTTATACCCGTCGTCTCTATTTCTCCAGATAGTATTTACAACAAGTTTTTGAAGGCCTGTGTTACTGGTTTGGTGAGAGGAGGTTTCAGAGCCATCCAAAAGCAGGAGTAAGGTGTGAAAATGATTATGGATAAGATTATACTGGAAAATGATCATGGATAAGATTATACTGGAAAATTATCATGGATAAGATTATTCTGGTTAAATTTTCTGGTTATTTTCTGATTATTGTGGTAACATTTCTTCTCCAGTTCCAGGTAGAGAGAATATTCCTGTTGGTGAGCATTTCCAGTAGCCCTCAGGCAGCTCATACTCAGAGTAGGGGTGTTGAAGCATCTCTGAGATCCAGGCTGCTTTGATCCATCACATCTCCACATTCTCAGCCTCCCGTGTTCTCCATCTGACTGGGAAGGTCTGCTTGGCAGAGTCGTGGTAGGAAATTTAGCCATCAGGCTCAGGGTGCTCCTGAGTCCCAGTGTGTTCTTCCTGCAGCTTTGTCAGAAGCAGTTAGCTTGCTGCTGAAAGCAGAGTGATGTGATCACTCTTGGCACTCACAGTTCCCCCCCACACGTATTCTGTTTTGTTCCAGGGACGCCAAGAAAATGTTCTTTCTTTCAGAAAACAGTCTTCTCCCTGCTGAATTCACATGGAGATATCCTCAGAGGGCTTTGCTGTCACCTTCTGTAGGTTAAAACAACAGGATGTCCCCCCTGCCTCCCCCTCACTTCAAAGAACATCACACTGTTCTGCCTTCTGAAGCTTCTGAGCTGCAGTCTGTTATCTCCCTGCACTCAGCATCGTGCCAAAAAGCAGCATCTCACAACCTACAGGCTGCCTTGGCTTTTCAGGAGGGAGGGAATCAACGTGCAGAGTTATTAGACAGCCTCATGCCCCAGCATTCTGTGGGAGATGGGATGGGGCAGCACTTCTGTGCAGTGTAGACATGCTCAAGTTAATAAAGCAGCTCACTAAGGCAGAAAAAACCCACATTAAGCTGTCTGTCCATTCTCAATATCAGGATTCTCTCTGGTCCAGGCTGCTGGGCTGCCAAGCTGGCTAATTCCAAAGCAGTGTGGACCTGCTTTACTAGATGCTGAGTCCAGTGGTGCAGCTCAGGTTCATGCCATGGGTTAAGAAAAAGAAGATTTCTCTGTCTCCTGCTACTTGTCTACCTCAGGAACCTCTGACTGCTTCCCAAAGGGGGTGATGAGCTGCTGCTGGCCAGAGCCCCCCAGGGGAGGCTGAGGAGTTAAATGAGCATGAGGGAAAAGCTCAGGAGCAGCAGCAGCAAGGGCAGCTGGAGTTCTCCATCCCCAGAGCATGGGAAAGAGAAACTTCATCCCTCTGCCTGCAGCTGGGAGGGTGCAGGGGCTGCACCACACAACCCACCCACTCCTTGGGAACTCCTCCTGCTGAACAGGGTGTATTTTGCCTTTGGTAAGCCCCTTTTGCTGTCTGCTGGTAGGAAATGAGCCTTGTCTCCTTGGTTTGGGGGTGAAGATGCATCTCGGGGATTTTGGAGAGGTTTCCCATGGGAATCTCTTGTCTAATAACTCAAACCAGACTATGAGGTACAGTCACTCTGAGTAGGGAATGAGTAACCCCTGTCCTGCTGCTCCTTTGTGGTGCTTGTTCCCTGGCCCAGCACACTAGAGCATCACTTTCCCAAACCTCTGTGCACTGCTGCCAGCTCAGGGGTGTCCTTGGAGCTGTTAATCCTCATCCCACCTCAAATACAGAAGTAGATCAGAAAAGAAGGGTAAAATTAACTTGTAATCACACTGCTGTAATCCAAGATGTTATCTGTGTCAGCCAGAGACAGAAAACCAGCAGCTCTGTGACATGGGCTTTCCTAGATAGGATAAGTGAGGGGAGAGTGAAGAAAGACAGAGGGAGATGCTCTGAATTGCCCTTTCAGAGCCACTGCCTTACAGCCAAAGTATTGATCCACTGTTCTAATGTTTAGATGCCACAGAGGAAGTCAGAGCAACCCAAACTTTGTTCTTTTTTCTTAAGGAAACCAGAAAAAGTTACATTGAGAATGAAGAAAAATAGAACATAAGAAAATCAGGTGAAAAAGAGAGCTACAAGGAGGGGTGGAAATAGCAAAGAGTTGATGGTACAGGAGGTTTGTGTCTGGCCAGAGCAGCAGAGGTTCTTTGGAGAGCAGTTTGTCATTGTCAGGGGAATTACATTTATTTTCTACCACCCCTTTGCTGTCTCAGGCTTCTCTCCTGTGTGAGACAGATGGTTGAGGAAATCTTGCTTTTGCTAAGCAGCACAGCAGCTTCAGGTGTCTTTTCCCTGTGGATTTCATCTTCATCTTCATGTGTGTCTGGTTAAATACCTTCAAGGCTTTCCCCTTTTGTCCCTGGTGACTTCATTGCTATCAAGCCTGGCATTTCACTGTTGTTTCAAAGAGGTTGAGGATAGATTCCCTTCCACACAGCTTGAACCCTTGGTATTTGCATCCCAGTGCATTCAGGGAAAAGCTCTGTACCCTGTGTGACAACATCCTATGTCACAGCCTCCAAGAAAGAAAGAGATGCTCAGGTCAAAGTCTTTTACTTTCTGAATAGGTGTTTTGCTTCTAATATTGTCTTTTTCTTGTTTACTCAGAAGGTTTGCAGTCATTTCAGCAGAAATGGTAATTCACAGCAACTGGGCACTCTTGACAGGAAAAGTGTATTTTCTGTGGGCCTCCATACATCTTTTATCTCCACCCTGTCTCAAAAAGAGAGATAAACGAAATCATACAGGTCCAGCCACACAAATTTCATTTCATCAGAAATGTTGGAAGGGAACTAACAGCTTATCAATTGGAAATGGTATTAAAAAACCCCCACAATGTATTATCCAGTCACACTGAGAGAGCCTAAATGAAAGAGGAATACTTCAGATGGATTTCCTCGTGGTACATCCACACCTCTGACCAAAGGGAGGGAGAATAAATATCCTTCTGCTAGAATTAAATAGTGATTTTGCAGCCAGACACCTGCACTAAATTCTGAAGCATTTTGCAGCTGAGGTGGTTCTAGAGCTGATAGAGGTTTAACAGAGCCCTTGTTATCCTGGTGCCAGGCACAAGCTTGTACCCCCACACCTTGTTGAAACTAACAGGTGCTGAGTTTGGATGCAGAGGAGACAGGACCCTGGACCATCCCCATTCCATCACACCCCAGAAACAAGGTGTTAGCAGAGACAGCCTTGAGAAAAATCACCTGAGCCCAACAGAATATCAATATATTTGCACCCAAGCATGAAATATTGTAGACTTCTCAAGTCTACAGTTGTAATTATCTGCCAGTCACAAATATCCATAATGAATATTGATTCTGGGTACAGAACAAAACTCTCCACAGCAATAAAGTCACTATATAAAAGCAACCTCTCAGTGACCCTGCCACCTGGAGCTGGAGCTGCAGATCTGAGATGTTTGTGTTTCTCTCCCCAGAGTGATTCGTTCCCTGGTAATGAGATTCCTTTTGTGGAGTGCAGTGTGTAATTAGAGGTGAGTGCTGTGTGTCACTGTGTCAGCCTCACTGTGGAATGCAGAGCTTCAGATCCACTCCTGTAAAGCAGTAAAGCTCTTGGGAAATGGAGCTGCAGTGATCTGCCCTGCTCCTGCTCCTTCATTTCATATTGTCTTCCTTTCATGTAAAACAAATGACTAGTCTAGGTCCCTTCCACCCCCCAACGTTCTGTGATTCTGTGATTTTCTGAACTCAGAGAACTTGTCTGTGTGAAGTTTACACATGACCATGCTGGATTTGTCCAGAGCTCAGCAGTGAGGGAATAGCTGGAGCAGCAATGGGAGGGTTAAATACAGGATTCTGGGGCACAGTGCAAGCAAAAAGCAGTAAGTATGACAACCTGCTCTAATTAAGTGTGTTAATGATGGGAACAGATTTGTCCAAATGCTTCTTCCTATGTGTGTGATAGGGACTAAATATTTCTGCAAGCATGGAAATAATTGGAACCCCTCACCTTTTGTTTCAGTGAAGAGTTAATCAGTTCAAATGTTCTCTCTGAAACACTGTGAGAAAGCAAGAGCTAAGGAAAAAGCCAAGTAACTCATTTCCATCTGGAAGGATGATTTGAAGACTCTGGAAGCAGCAGGATCACCTTGGGGGGGGGGTCTTGGCATCACTGGCTGCTTCTGATCTGGGGGCTTTCTGAGGGAGCTCTGCACTGAGCAGCCTCCAGTCAGTTGTGTTCCCTTGGGCATCACCTCCTTGGAAAGGCACTTTGTGTGTGTGGGGGGGTGCCATGGGCAGGGAGCTGGGTAATGACACTCTCAAGCCAGATTAATTTTCAGTCCTAGCCTGGATGAGCCCTTCCCTGGCTGTCTCAGCAAAGCACAGGCAGCCAGTGCCATGTGGAGTGTGCTTGGCTGAGACATGCAGCTTGTGGCAGTCAGTGTGACCCCATGGCTGGCAGCAGTGCCAGCTGAGCTGCTCTCAGGGCGTCCCCTCAGGCACAGCACAAGGCACCGAGTGCCCCAGTGTGAGCAGGGGCTTCCCCAGGGCTGACCTCACTCCCTGACCACCCTCAGGGGATGGCTCTGCAGCTGCCTTGCTGTCCTGGCACCTCCACGGTGCATGGCACTGACTGCAGGGCTTCACACTGGCACCAGCTGCCTGCTCCCCACTTCCCTGGCTCTAAAGGAGACTGCAGAAGGCATTTGGCTGGCATCTTCACACAGCCACCCTGGGTGACTTGCTCTACGTGCCCCTGCTCTGGCAGGGGGTTGCACTGGATGATCTTCTGGGTCCCTTCCACCCCCTGACATTCTGTGATTCTCTGGCAGTTCAGACCTTGAACTCCATCACTGGCCACTATCCACTCCACACTTCTCCTCTGATGGATTTGATGATCCCAGAGGTCCTTTCCAATCATGATTCCGTGGTAATTAGTCACAGTCCACCACTGGAAGGTCGTGGCTCCATTGTTTCACTGCTTTCTGCCCCTGGCTGAGAAGAAGCCTCACAGATTCACAGATATTAGGGGTTGGAAGGGAATGTCAGTGTGCTCTGCAGTACAGGTCTGCTGTGGGCTGGCCTTGGGCAGCAGCCATGCACCCACACAGCCACTTGCTCAAATCTCCTCCCACCTCCTTTCTCGAACTGAGAAAAACTGTGGGTCGACATAATGACAGTTTAATAAGCGCAGGCAAACTTATAAATAAAAATAAAAGGAAAGGAAAAGTTAAAGGGGAGGAAAAAAAAAAAAGAAGTGATGGGAAAGCAACGACAGCACCTCCCACCAGCAGAGCCATGGCCAGGCACTCTGAACAGCAGCCACCTTGGAGAGCAGCATCTCACTTCCCACCCTCTTCTACTCCAGTTCCCGTGGCTGAGCCAGGCAGGGTACGGTGTGGGACAGACCTCTGGCCAGCCCAGGTCAGCTGTTTGTGTTCCCAGTATCCTGCCCTCTCCCAGTTTACCCACTGGGGGAGGAGAGTGGGAGGAAGAGAAAGCCCTGCCATGGTGCCAGCCCAGTTCAGCAGCCAGGACACTGCTCTGGCATCAGCTCTGCTTTAGCCACCCAAGGCTTTGCAGCAACACCCAGGCTGCTGTGGAGAGAATCACCCCATCCCAGGACAAGACCTGATGTCTTCTTGGGGGCAGCAGAGTTGGGTGTAGTGGGAAACAGCCCAGTCCATCTAGGCTGGTACCCATTGAGGGTTGGGCTCTAAAGCCCTGGATGGCTAAGAGGAGTGGAGCAGTTCCAGATGCAGAGTAAACATCTCATCTCTGGCTCCCCAAGCAGCTCAACTCTTGTTCTGAAGGGCTAATTGTTGATTTGCTGCATGGCTGGTCTAAAATGTGAAGGTAGTGAGATTCATCATCACTGCAGAGCAGATTCCCAAGGGCAGAGTGAAGGTTGCATTGGATGATTTTCATATTGTTCATTTCTTTCCCTGGACCTACCTAAGCAGCAGCCTGAGCTCACTGTGGAGGGAATGCAGATGGCTGTGGGTTCACTGAGGAGAGTGCACAGCCCTTTCAGTGCTCAGCAGACAGCTTTGACCAGGCACCTGGCATTTTTCTGCTGGTTTGGTAGCTGTGAGATCCCTCTCCCCTTGGGTTACACCTCCCTTCCCTCCTGGACACGCTCACATCATCACTGCACTTTGCTGAACATTCACCAAGTGCTTGTTTTTCTGGGGGAAGCTGAAAACACCTCAAAATAGAGATGCACAGCACAACACTCAGCTTTGCATTTTGTCTGGGCTTTGTTGGGTATTTTTTTTTCCCTCTGCAAAGTGTCATCTTGGCAACACAAAAGATCTTTCTGCATCTGATTGTGTGGAGCAGACACCCCAGTTCGTGCCGAGCTGGTGCTCAGTCCATTTTGGAGTGTTTTGTTTGGAAGCTCTGGACTTGCCTTTGGAGTTTGGTTTTGATTTTTTTTTTTCCAGTGGAAGAAGTTATTGTTAACACACCATGCAAAGAAGAGTGGTGCCAACTGTGCCAAATAGAGTTTTGCTTCCAGCCTCACTGGCACTTACCTCATTGTTGTCTCATTTCATTTAAAATACATACTGTAGGAACATTTCAGTGCTTTAAGCCAAAGAGAACACTAGAGACCATTTTTAGCCCTTATAAATAGAGATGCAGAAAAGGATAGGGGACACCTGGATGCATTTCTCATTTAATACACACTGAAGTTAATTAGATGGCTTAATAAGAATGATTGTGCACACAGCTATTGGATGGAGCCATCAGGGTTTTAGATAATAACCAGTTCTTCAAAATACATTGATTTCAGAACAATACTCCAGAAAAATACTTTTTCTTTTGGGCTGGGGAAATCACTGCAAACTGCCTATTGCTTTTCACAAGATCTAACTTCATTTTTTGCTTGCATGATGACACAAAGCCAGAGGCTGTGACTGGGAACTGGTGGAAGGGAGTTTGCCCAGTGTTGTTACTACCCAGGCTTGAGCCAAAATGCTGCATTTGGACATTTTTTTGTGCTTTGGTGCATTAGAAATCTCCATCACCCCCACGTTTCATCTTTAGAGGCCTTTCTGAGCTCAGTGGAGAGAAAATACTCAGTAAATGTGTTTGTGGAGAAGTATGTGGTGATCTCAGCTGCTGAAAAGCAGTCTCTGCAAGGTCAGATCTGAACCAGGGAATCTCCCTCTCTGATCCCTGCTAACAAGATAACCCTTAGAATATCTCCCTTTTTCTAGCACCTCTCTGTGCCTGGGGAAAAGTTTCCCCAATGCCCTTTCTCTCCTCCAAGTCCCCCTGTGTTTGTGAGCATGGCAGAGAAGGATGCAAAACACTGACTGGAGCTAGGGAAGGTGCTCTTGCCTGTCCCCAGTGAACAAACAGCAGAGAAAATATAAATATATGGGGAAAAAAAAGCACTCTGGATGCTATTTAGTGCTCAGGAAAGGTTGATGCTTCACCAGAGGAGGCCCTGGAGGAGTGATAAAAGGTAATCCTCAGTGTCAAAGAATTCTCCTTGCCTTCACCCAAGGAACTGATGAAGAACGACGGAGAAAATAAGAATCAAATGCAAAATATCAAGAAATATTTTCATCTGAAGCAGTAAGGCTGCATTTAGTGAGCATATTTCTTGCCCTGTGTTCCTGCTGCCCTTCAGTGTTTGTGGTTTTCTGTCTGCCTGCTTTATTTTCTTTGTGGGCCATGGCATCAGAGCTCAGTGGTCACTTCAGTGTTCACACTTCAGTTTCTGAGAGTGCCATCAAAAATATTTGGTGGAGGCTCCATCCCTGGAGACATCCCAGGGGGGTTGAGGAGGCTCTGAGCACCCTGCTCTAGCTGAGATGGCCCTGCTCTCAGCTGGGTGAGCTCTGGAGCTCCCTTCACCCAGACACTGCTGGGGTTCTGTGACTGGTCCTCTCTGTAATGAGCCATCCAGTCTCCACGTGAACTTTTGCTGCCACCTCAGATTGCAAAGTCTGTGTGAACATTGTGTCCCCAAGGCAGAAATCACACCCACTGCTTCTTTAACATAATGCAATTAATTAATGTGTTGCTATTCATCAAAGGAAGCTCTCTGGATGTTTAGTGTGGTGACAGCAGGGTTCCCATTATCAGGCATCTCTCTGGAGCAGAGAAGATTTGCTTTCCTAAGCCCCCTGTGTCTCATTCCATGCCAGTGGAAAGATCATCCCCCTGTAGAATTCCTAACCTCCAGGCCAGGCAAAAAGTGTTGCTATGACTCTGAACCTTAGAAGGGGAACTTTTAATGGCTAAAAAAACAGTGGATGGGTCCCCCTGGGACTAATGCTCTCAGAGATCCAAGAGCTGGAGCTATTTAAAGACATGAGGACTCTTGGTTCCCATGTCCAAGAAACAGGGTAAGGAAGGCAGGAGGTAGATCCAGGTGAGGAGCCTGGTCAAACTGAAACACAGGAGGGAAGCAGGGACTTGGATCCTGCAAAGAATATGGGATATAGGTAAGGCTGGAGCTGAGTTTGGTGAGGAATGTGAAGGATCACAGGGGTTTCTACAGGTACATCAGTCAGAAAAGGGAGATAAAATAAATGGTAGCCTTGGAATAAATGGAACAAGGGCCCAAGTTTCAAATGAACGAGGGGAGATTCAGATTAAATACAAGGAAGAAAATGTTTCTGATGCAGGAGGCTGCTCAGAGAAGTTGTGGACTAGTGCCCAGTGATTTAAATGGGACATGGACACTGTTGGAAATGTCACAAAATACCAAATATTCTCAAATCTCCCTCTTAGGCTTTTCATTCCCCCACTTGCTCCTCAATAAGAGCATTTTCCTGTCTCTTGGGATACAAATCCTCCAGGATCACGACACATTTTCTATACCCAGATAAGAAACAGGAGAATGGAAAGTTTCCATACATGTGGTAGATGGACAGAGTGTGCACATCGTGCTTAGCAGCACCTGAAAAATCAGATTACAGCACTTAGCACAGCAGCACCACATTGAAATCTCCACATTGGGTCTCTATCAAAGGTGTCATTGCATAAAAAGAACCCCCCCAGTGCTCTAAATGCACCATTTATAGCATCAGTCCTCAAAAAAGCACATTTATTCCTAGAAATACAAATACACTAAATGGCACACTAGAAAATAATGAGAAAATCCCAGCTAAAATGCCACGAGGAAGTGGTAGGAACCAGTTGTAGGAACCACTGGGGATAAACTGCAGCTGAACCTCTTGATTTTTTTCCTGCTTCATTGTGCTTCTCGGGGGTGAAATCCTGATAAAAACATAATTTTGTGTGGAAAACTATTCAGAGGAGTCAAAAAAACTCCATCATGTTCAATTTCAGCCTAACAAGAACGTGATTAGAAGGCTGCTGAGTTCTTCTGTAGAAAATCTACCAATTATGAAATGCTGGGATGAAAAAAACACAAAGATATTTTGAAAACACCAGTAAGGAAAAAAAAAACACCTTTTTTTTGTACATATATAGTTATTATTGGTCAGCTCATTGATGACTCCCCTTTAGCAGCTGCTACAATAAGTGATATTAATCCACTTGATTTTTCTTTTGTTCCATAGGAAGGAAAATGGGGTCTGATGCTTTCTCAAGTGAAATTCATACTTCAGTGTGTTGCTGTTGATCAGAAGAGTGAATAATACCAGCATACCATGGGGAGAGACATTCCATGTACCAACCCCTGAGCCGGGGGCTGTTTCCAACCACTACCCCCCAGGCAGC
>JAOEGS010079378.1:0-16398 GCA_025447755.1 Corythornis vintsioides
CCCATAAGCTTTCAACTTGCTGGTGTGTATTTTCTGGGGATATCTCATCACCTTCAATCCATTTCTTAACATATAGGGCAACTCCCACACCCCTCTTTCCTCTTCTGTTCCTTCATAAGATTCATCCCACCATGTGTCAGTGATGGCCACTATGTCATAGTCTTCTAGTACCATAGTGGCTTCCAACTCCTCTTGTTTCTTGCCCTTGCTTTGTGCTTTACTGGTAGGTGAGCTGATTATCATATAATTGAGTGAGGAGAATCATAAATTAATGACATATGAGAGAGTGGAAAGTTTATAGTATTTGTAAATGTCTACAGTTGAATTTCACAGTTATCTATTGCCACCCATCTTCAAGTCCTGGCATTTCCAGCTGGTACTGGTTTGTTACAGAATAAATGGTCATGTGAGTTGTAGAGCAACAAACACAATTCATCCTATATCTGGGACCTAGTTCAAAGAGGTGTCAAAACTATTTTGTCTGTTAGGTGCTTAACATTTTTGTGATTATTTCAGTTTTTAGCTAGAAATGTTTCAAGAGTAAAAGAAAAAATCAACACTTTGAATTGTTTCTGGCTTTGGTATTTCTCATCATCCCAAAACGTAGCTAACAGAATAATGTGAGAAGAGTCAAAGTGCAGCTGTCATCAAGGTATTTTCTTTAACAGCTATGAGTTTGTTATCTTTCTCTTTGAGTGGCCATCACTGTCTGATGACTGTGAGTGAATCCACAACAAGTATGATCTGCTACCAGAAAAGCTGAAGTATACATTGTATTGTAAACATATAGCAGGGAAGAGCTGGCCCTAAAGTCACAAAGAAGTTAAAAGTAAGTTCATGTGTTTAGAGATGTACCCATATGACTGAAAGCCAACCTAGAGCAATGTTATTGTGAACAGGGCTCCACTTGCCAAAATTTCCTCTATTGTGTTTTACAGCCTTCAGGTTTTCTGCTCAGATTAAAAAAACCCCAAAACAACAAACAAAACAAAGCCTTATTTTTCTGATGTCATTTAGAATTTTTTTTTTTTTCTGGTGTTTTGGCAAGTGGGTTTATTAAGTCTCCAATGAAGACCTGAATCTAGCTGCAGAATGAAGGAGGAATTGCTGCTTTGTGATGGAGAGTCTGTGCACTATTCTAGTGATCTTGCAGGGATCCACTACATCACTAGAGACTGTCATCACTGACAAATCTGATCAGGTACTCTTCTGTTTCAAGGTCAGAAATGTATTCCTTGTCCTGACAACTGGCTACAGTATGGGGATAACTGCTACCACTTTTCAAAGGAATGGAAAACTTGGCAAGAAAGCAAGGCTCAGTGTTCTGCTCTGGAGTCCAGACTTCTTAAGATAGAGAGTAAGGAAGAGCTGGTAAAGATTATGTTTTTTCTCTATACACTCTGAATTTTACTGTGGCCTGAATATGCTATAGCATGAGTGTGCTGGACCAAGCAGTAAGAAATGTCTATGCTTTTTGGAGTCCCTCTACCTGGACTGTGGCTACACCCTCTCTGTTGCATCTTTACTGAGTTAACTGAGACACACCAGCTTGGGTCTGTATCTAAATCCTCATCCCCCTTAGGGGAAATATAATTGAGCTAGTTCTGGTTGTCAGGTCTTTTGTTGTGTTGCTAGAGAAAACTATTTAGCAATCATCACAAGACAGACCTTCATCTTCCTGCTGTCTGCAGCTAGAAAACTCATTGTCTTGTCTGACTTCCTGGACTCTTCTTTCACATGAGCAGAAGAGGCTTGAATCTTTTTTTCTGACTCCTAAATTGTAGATGAAGCAGCAGATAAAGCACAGCCAGAAGAGCAATTTGTTGTGGAGGGATTTCTACCCAGTTCCTTAAGTGGTAATGGGATTATGTCTTGAACATTGTAGTTTTTATTGTCTGTATTCTGAATTTTCTGTGTGCAATGATAGCAAATGATGCAAAGGCCTTTTCCTGCCTGACTTATACAAACCAGCTTGTTGGGAGGAAGTCACTATCCTATACCCTTTAGCCAGCCAATGTGCAGACTTGGGTTATCTTAAATGTCCTTTTAGCTGAAAACTATGGAAAGCTCTGGGAAGTTTTCCTTATCTCCAAAAGAGCACTGACTGCCAGGAATAGGAAGCAATGCCTAGAGCCACTTGCAGCTTTCAAATCATAGACCCTTATGACCAAAGCAGGGACATGATTCACAGACTTTGCATTTATTTCCATCCAGGCCTTTGTAATGAGATCAGCACAGTCTTACAGCTCTTACTCTTTCTGGATTGGCCTGTCTCACAATGGAACTGAAGAGCCCTGGCTGTGGGAGGATGGATCAGCTTTCTTCCCTGATCTGTAAGTCACTGCACAGGTAGGAGCAGACCATGTCCAGGTGTATTTGCAATGAGCCAGAAGCAGCAACCTTCAACCACTACTCAGTAATTGCCTGTCCCCTCACCTGCTTGCCAGCACATAGGTTGCCCATCACTCATCCACCTAGGCAAACCCCCATCAGAGACCTTGTGTGCTACTGTGGGTTAAATGGGTAACATGGTCAAGAATTATTACATCAGCCTTTGACATTTTCCATGGGATGCTGAATATTTCTGCTGTTTTTTCACAGGTTTCAGATCCAACAAACCAGCTCAAGTCCTTTCCTAGATTGTGTGTGGCTTCAAGGTGCAAACATCTATGCTGCACGGTGTGGCGAGTACAGATTTTACATCTGTGAGGAAGTGGTGGATCCTGTGGTGGTCGAGCAAGCAAGCTACTTGGACAGACTCTAGTTTGCAGAGCTCCACAGAGAGCTCTGTCCTGGAATATGCTGTTGTGGGGGTGAGTTCTGCCTAAGGATTTGTGATAGGAAAACCAAGTCTGGTTTAGGTTACTGTAACCTCAAGGATAATCTAAGGTTAACTTGCCCTCTGGTGATGCACATCAGTCAGACTCCTTGGTTTTTTTAAAAAACATCTTTGTTCCCTCTTTCTTCTTTCAGCCCTTGCATTCTTGTGTAACCACTTCTATCCACTTCCCATAAATTCCTTTTGTAGAATCATAGAATGGTTTGAATTGGAAGGAAACTCTAAAGGTCGTCTAGTGCAGCCCCCTTAGTGAGCAGGGAATCTTTAACACTGTCAGGTTGCTCAGCCCCCCCATCCAAACTGACCTTGAATGTTTCCAGGGATGGAGCATCTCCCACCTCTCTGGGAAACCTGTGCCAGTGTTTGTTTCAGCACCCTCATAAAAAATTTCTTCCTTATGTTTAGTCTTTCTAAATTAAAAAAAAATAATTAAGTATACAATTCCAGAACTCTATATTTAAAATTCATACCTATCTCCCAGAAAGAAGAATCAATATTGTAAGAGCAACACATTTTGTTTTTGAAATCTATCCATTGGGTATTATGAACCTCAATTAAAAAGAAATTTCCAAATATTTAATTTTACTCTTCCCCCCGCTGATAACCAGCAAGTGCAACAAATTCAGAGCCTGCATTAAGAGACAAAAATATTTCTAGTTCTCCTGGTTAGAGAGAAAAGCTTTCAGATGTTCAAAAAACAGAAATCAAATACAGAACATATATATTTTAGTCAAGTCAGCAGTATTTAATGCCCAAGATTGCCAGTCCAGCTGCTAGTGGATTTTTCTGCTGCATCAAGCTTAGGGTGGAAAACATTTTTCCTGATAATTATCCATGTTACACATGATGCATTTTTTTTTTTAATTAAATCCATTTTCCATTTTGTCACAGAATTTCACATCTGGAATAAATACTACTGCTACTGACCTCTTCTGTAGTGTGCCTTTTTAGTAAGTCACTGTGCACAGTAGGCTCCTCAACCATTAAATACAGGGCCTTTAATGATGCAAAACCTTCTGCTGTTTTACTGCTGTTTAAGAGGCTGTTCAAAGAGAAGGCTGCATCAGAGAGGGCATCTTTCTCTTCCATGGCAATAACAAACACTAGAGAACATTGAAATCTCTCAGAAACAGTCATAGGACTAATGTTTCTGTGTATATTTTGTACTATTATGATATTATCAATTCAATGAGAATTGAACTGTAAGTCAGAGGTATTTACTCAAGTGTCTAATTATGTTTATTTCAGACAAAGTTATGCATCAGAAGTCTGCAGTAGCAGCTGCCAACTTGTGTGCTGTGTTTAGCAACATGGCAATTATCTTAATTATGGATATGAAGAACTAATTTAGAGGAGCAGGGACAAGAGAGAATGTCTTGCCACAGAGCACAGGGAAAAAATACCACCTTGGATCCCAGCACTAACTGGTCTGCAGTGGATAAAGGTGCAGTGTGGATGATGGAAAGGGTAGCTCACACAAGGCTGTTCCTCTAACACATTCAGGGCATGGTGGGACACTATCTTATAACCTTTGATAATACAAGAGGGTCTTACAGGTCACACCCAGAGAAAGCAGGACAGCCTTTACTGAGAGCTGGTATGAGGAGAAGATACCAAAGAGCTGCAGCAGTGACTGAAACTGATGTGAGGGAACTGGTATGATGTCAGTAGACCAGTGAAGGGTCTATTGTGGGGGCCTGGCTGAGAGAAAAGTGTTGCATGTGAAAAGCACTGGACTATTGCTGAGGAGAAAATGCTGCAGAAAAAGAAGGAAGGAAATGCTAAGTCTGCTGTTCTTTACTGTGTCTCTGGGGAGAATCCATTAACCTGTCTTGTCTCTCTGTCTGGGGCATGAGGCACTGGTCCCCAAGCCTGTATGATGAATATTCACAAGCTCAGGGACATATAAAACAAAGGGTAAGTTTCTCATCCTCATTGCTCTCTGGATTTTTTCACTTTATACCACATCTTTGTGCTTCAATAACTCATAATTATGACTGCTGCAGAATGAGCCAAGTTCAACAGAAGAGCACATGGCAGCTAGTAATTGCCCTGAGGTGTAGAGTGTAAATCTTGTTATTGTGTTTGACTAATACTTAACAATGAATTTCCATGATATGTAGTTTAAATGAATTCTCGTATTTTGGCTTAAACCAGGAGATTAAAAAAAAAAAAGCTTTATACATAAGGATCACTTAAAGTAACAATGCATTAATTATTTTAACAGATGTCATATCTTTTGTTACATGATGTTAAAATAATCAGAACTTGAAAGCAATTCAGAACTAAGCAATTTCATGCACGTATCTTCTGCACTTTACCTTTTCCCATTGCTACCTACTCACATCAGACCATCTTCTAAATCACTGTGCAGTCTTCATGCAATTCTTCCTTACTCCCTTTGAAATATCCTTTTCAGAAATCTTTATCAGATTTCCAGGGTCCATTAAACTAATTGGCTCACAGGAGTCTGTTCAGGAGTCTGCTGAGTAAATGGAATATTCTCAATAAGCAAAGAGATAGAGAAACAGTCTTTCTATTTAGCTTAGCAAGTTGTTCTAAGCACTGCCTTTTGCACAGCTATCTGTGAAGTCTGGTCCTTTGAAATTACCACAACTTCAATGTTAATTTGTCTCAGAAGCAGTATTATCTCTGCTGTCATTTGGCAGCAGAAAACATTTTTAAAATGACAAAATTCAAAAGGCAGCATGTAATAATAACTTTAATCAAATGAATGGAGTCATTTCAAGTTATACAATGCTCATAGGCAAATCATGTTGTTACACACTGGAAAAGACAAAGGGTAAAAATTATTTTTATAGCCACCATTAGATTAGTAATTAGCTATCTGACATTGCCATAAGGTTTTATAAGCACAGCCACTGTTGTACTCTTGGTGTTGTGTTATTCACAGTGATAGAAACTTCGAGTCTATAATTAGCCATATCAGTCTATTAAGATCAGAGCATTGTATCAATACCACATGATTACAAAACAAGCCTTCAGCTCACAAGCCACTCTCAGAACCTCTAGAAAAATAATTTCCCTCCTGTTCCCAACATGATTATTTATCTCAATAGATCTACCAATGTCATGAACATTTTTCCTCATAGTGTCTATGTATTTTAAGTGGCCTGCTTACTGAGTTTTCTTCTATTGCTTTTGGTTGCTTCATACTGACATATAGCTACCCAAGTAGCTCATTTCTTGGCAAAGCTCAGAGGTGCAACCTTGCATGGAGTGGTGCAGCTTTACAATGAGTTTTCTTCTCATTGTCATGCTCTTTATCCTTGGTGGCAGTCAGTCAGTTTACCACCTGTGTCATATAAAATTAAACCTAACTGGACAAAAATGTTCTTGCTACAAGATCTCAGTACTCACAATTAGCAGAGAAAATAGATGTGTCTCTGATTTGATGTGGAGACCAAAGCTGCTGTCTTTAAACAGAAGGCCTTTCACAGCCACATCATATAAGGAAAATGCTGCTAAATTGCCCCTGCTAGGGATTGCTGGAGAACAACAAAGCAAGGTGAGAAGCACAATAAGATTTACAGAATATATCACAGTAAATGCAACTTCATAAAGGGTGTGTTGAGTGACATATTTCATTTTCCAATGTTTTCAGGATTTTTTTTTTTCAAATAAGTGTTGCTATCCTAAACCTAAAATCAAAGTTAAAGCCATGATCGATGGTTAAGAGTTTTTCTTCTGTGTACTTGGAATTCTGCAGTCAAGATTTTGGGAACCTGCATTGAAACCTGCATATTCAAGCTTGTTTAGTCTAATACTTTCCCCTCTCTGATCTTGCTTTTTCCACCACCATCTCATCCTTAATACTCTTGGATAGAACTGGTTTTAATGCTAAAAAAAAAAAAAAAAAGAAAAAGAAAAAGAAAAAGAAAAAAGGAAATATTACTCATCCTCCAGTTGTCTGGTTAGAGTCATGTGTAGGTTCTTCCTTTTGCTAAATTAAGATTCCCATCTTATAAATTTAACAAAAAGAAACTTGTGATTTTACATTTGAAAACTAAAATGCAGAGCTTGTCTAAATGCTTCAAGGGAAATCTATTTCTATTTCTGTTTCAGAAACTCAGAGTCAGTGATTTTCAGTAGCACATTTACCTGCTATCCTGAAAACTCATCTACTCTCCCTGCCCTTTCTCATTCTTGAAGCCCATCAAGAAACTGAGCAGGAAGAAATGCTCACTCCTTCTGTAGAAGGCTTGCTCTTTTGTTTTGTCTTGAAATAAAGAATATTCAGAGCTGTGAAATATTCTTTGGCAGAGAAAGACCACAGAAGTGTGATTAAGCCATCAGCAGCAATGCCAGTATTTCCTCTTTATTGAGGGCTTCCCTTATTTTATTCCTCTGTCATTGTTTAAATTTATTGGGCTTCTCTTTCACCAAGCAGACTCAAGTGACAGATGGAACTGGAGCACTCGGCTGGAATACAAATGCACAAGATGCATAGGTGGTCTTTGTGGGTAAAAAATTTCCTGGAGATGGATAGTCAAATGACCATTCTGAAGTCATATTTGCTGCTATTTATAACATCAAATTAAGTCAAAGGCTTGTCATAGCACAAATTGTGATGCAGTTATTTAAGAAGAATTGTGTAGCTGGAAAGCAGTATTTTGTAGGGGAAAGTTTGCCCATGTTATAATGGCAAAAGTCTTATGCACTTAAAAAAAAATAAATCTTCATTTTGAAGCATAACATAACAACCCAAGGAAAGGGAGCCATTTCTTCTGCTGTCTAAGTAAGACTGGATCACAAATATCACACATTCATTGACCAAGAAATGCCACTGTTGAATGTGGTAGTTCCAGTGGCACTACTGTGCAAAATGTGTATAGAAATATTAATCAAATTGCTGGTGGACACAATGTAGTGTCACAAAAATACATCAAAATACCTTTTCCAGTTTGTACGCTCAACTCAATTTTCCAACCTGAAGTAAAGATCTCAGAGTAACTTTCAACAACAATAATAAGGGGATTTCTGTAATTAGTGGTCCTGTTACAAAATGACAAGCACCATTAAACTGAGCACCTCATTTAAACATGGCCACATCAGTGTCACACAAAGATTTTATTCTCTAGTGTCTAAAATTTGAGCTCTTGAAAAAAACCAACAAGCCAGAATTACCAAGGGCTGGAGGGCTGGAACACTTCTCCAATGAAGAAACTCTGAGTCAGTTGGAGTTGTTTAGCCTGGGGAGACTTTCTTATGGCCTTTCAATATAGAAAGGGGACTTAAAAGAAAGATGGAGAAAGACTTTTTGCCAAGGCTTTGAATTTGCATTAAACATTATTTTACATTTCTTCTTTGAAATAGCTGAACATCAAAATCTTCATTCTCTTCCAGTTCTTTTTCTGCAGTGAATTTTTTTTAGATCAGCTGGACTGCTGCCTTCTCACAGATCCAGGGATATTTGTCATAACAGTTGTTACTCTGAACTCTGGACTTACGATAATACAGGTATGCACAGTTTTGACTAGAGGACAAATCAATCCTGTGAAAGAAACCCATATAATCTTGTTAAAAACTCACATACACATTTCAAAAACCAGCAAGCATAAAGCCCTTTTGGATAATTATACATCATGCTTATTCATTTTAAGGTTTATAAGAAATTTTGAAGAACGTAACAGCTCATATAATCCAACATGTCTAAAGGATCATTCTCCCACCTGCCTTCAGCTCACAGATGTAAAAAATAAAGCCTACATAGGGAGCATTATCAAAGAAGTAGTTTCTCATTAGTGCTTATGTCACTCTAACCATTGCTTTGGTAGTTTGGATCAGAAAACTGAAAGGCAGTAGTCAGCCTGAACAGAAGCCAGATCATTCTGCCCAGTGGCTACTAGCTGCAGGAAGTGTAGAGTTTGCAAGACAAAATGAGCACGTTTTTCCAAGGAGGCACTGGAGAACCTTCATTCAAAGAAAGTTCTCCAGACCCTAAAGAGGACTGTCATATTAATGCATACAGAGATCACTTCACAGAACAGAATAGAAATATATATTTTTTTTCCCCCTCATGGTTAGCAACAGAGAAATACATCAAATTAGTTGATAAGACTTTACAAAAAAAGTAAAAGGGTTCTCTCTACCTAATATTGACTATTTTTGTGTAATAAAGGTTTGAAAATGTTGATGGAAGAGAGAAGTGAATTTGGGAATAATTGTGGCTGAGTAGAAGAGGCAAGTGCAGGCAGGCTTTGCAGGAGGTAGGCAGTCTTGAATGAAGCATGGGTTGCTTCCTATAGAGCCCTTCATAAAAGGTTTAAATGGGTTTAAATAGTGAGAGCAGTCACTGTTCACACTGGTTTGTTGACTCCTGCTCACTGTTCCAGTTTTCTGAAGCTTTTTCTCTGTCTCAGGAACTCTACACCTGAAAGAGTATTTTAACTTCAAATCTGCTGTATTAATTCAAGGCCACATTCTGTCCTTGAAGCTTTACCATTAATGGGATTTTGATTTCCTCCTCCTTCAGTGCACACAGAGAAGAGATTAAAAATCACTGTTTGGGTTCAGAAAACTTACCAGTCTGTTCTTTTTGTAGAAAGTTTTGTGTTGTCTACCCAAGACCAGCCATCAACTCCATATGATAATCCAATCCAATAATACGGTTTTTCTGATATTTGAGATATGCTAAACTATAAAAAAGGGGAAAACCTTTATTACTAAGGAACTTGTGAGTATTTGTTGTTGTTGTTGTTGCACCTAAAGAACTACTATTGAGAAAGGAGGTGATCAAGAAAGAATCAAAGGAAGTAATTTGACAATGACTCTCTCTGACCTCCTTATCAGACCCTCATAACAGTTTCCAAGAGACAACATCTCTGTTTGTCATGCAAACAAGAATATTTTTTCTGTCTGGCATGTCTACTAAATTCAAGACCAGGGCAATAATTTTTTTTTTAGAGTCCTATCTCTTGGAGTATTCAAAGAGGTTTCCTGAATGAGACTCACTGCTTATGTCTTTCACAGAATCCATGACACCCATGTGCAATGTTTGGCTGAATAATACCCTGTGTTGCTAGGTACCTCATTATTACACATTTGTGGTTAAATGTTCTTCAGTCTGTGTTGCCTCAGACCTTGGGAGCAGTAACTCTATTACTCTCTAACATCAAAATACTTGCTGACTGTTGAGTTTTGAGTAGCTGATACCAATGTAAAAGAACTGCATTATTATTAGAATCATACCAGCTTGCTTCTCCTTTTCAGCATAAGAAGGGTGGCGTTCTGGGTGAAACAAAATTCTTCACTTTCCTGCCATGTGGCCTCCCTTTCTGAAAAGTAGAAACAGGTGTCGCCTCCAAACCACTTCCAGTTTACAGGACAGAGTGAACAGGCAGGTTCTAGAACAGGTAGAAAACATCAGTCCCTTATAAACAACCAGAGGAAGAATTGAGGAGTCTACCCCCATAGGCCTGGAAAGTCAAAGTTATGCAGAGCAGAAATGTGTATGGCACTTTATGGGTCACTTATTATTGTTTTTTAAATTCATTACTTAATTTGATCTGTCATAAAACACCCTTATTTAATATGCTATTAGTATTTACAGATTTCAGGCCGTGTGAGCAGTAGTTCTACTTACTGTTTGTGTCACTCATCATGCACAAACTCTCCTTTATCCTTTGCAAGTTTTCATCATGTCCTACAGGTGCCTTAGAACCTCCGAGACCTGAAGTTTATAAAGATATTCTTCATGATACAAAAAAAATCTGTGACAATGATACTGTGTGATACATGCTTCAGGGCATATTGCAAATTCACTTAGTCACATGCAACTCTGATAATAGTGTCACATATTAACAGATGAGAAAATGATGGATAAAGAGATTTCAAAATTTTTAAACGCAGTTTAATTGCAATTCAATTACAGACCACTTTGTAACATAATGGAGGACTAAAATAATGAAAAAAAAAATATACTTAGGAGGGACCATTTTGTACTAATCATGTTGATCTTTAAATAAGTTTTAAAAGTCTTTAAAAAGAAATAAAATTCTAAACATACTTCAGGTAAAAAAACCCAACATTATTCTTAAAGTCTAGGAAAACCTCTCTGAAGAAAATGGGGATTAAAAAAAAAAAATAAAATTATCTTTAGTATTTGTATTTAGATACAGGCCTTTGGTAACAATGGCTCAGAATGACTATGTCCAGGCTCTTTGATAGAAAGTACAGGTTTTATCATGTCTCACATGATAAAAGATACTATAAATACAAGAGTCTTCATTTCTCTTGTACACCTCAGCTAAACTGGGATGATTGAGTGAAACAGATAGAAAAAGTGAGATTTCCTCATGAATCTGAGTGCTAGAAGTATGTAAATTTTTAACATATTAGTATGAATTAAGTCAAGGCAACAGTCTGCAAACATAAAAAGTGTATTAAAGGAATGAGACAGTAACTGCTATTCCAGTAGAGACTTGAACAACAAGTGCATAAGGGAAACAAAAAACTGATTTATGAAAGTCAACATCAGAATTTTAGAATTTCATTTGATTTAACAAATACGTTAATAACAGATGGATAATTTCCATTTCTCCTACTCTTTCCAATATATAATTTTGACTTTTATATCCTTGCTCTGGGCATAGGTCCAGACTGAAAAGAAAAAGTTCTTCCCTCAAAGCCTTATGTGCACCAAGCTGCAGAGTCGCTCACCACAGACAATTAGGAGGACAGCAAAGGACAGAATAGGTGGGGAGGCTGAGATATGACTGTCCTTGCTGCAGTCTGCCACCTTTATTCAGTGTAGTTATTCCCAAGGTATTAATATGAATAAGGAAATATAGTATATTTCAGCACTTACCTACAACTATCAGCCCTATGGTGAGGGCCAGGCACAGTGCAAACAGAGTGAAGATAGCTGGCCACCACACAGCAAACGGAAGAGAGCGCCCTGGGAGAAACCAGCAAGTTAACTGAGAGCAAACGCCTTGCTCAGCAGCACTCCCATCCCTTCACCCCGCCATGAAAAGCCTTCTGGTGGCTCATCTCCCCTTCCAGGCTATATTATATTTTAAGGATCAATCCAAAAGCAAATTGAGAAGATGAAGTACTACTTTTAAAGAAGTGTGTTTGAAAGTAGACACTGGGCATGGTTTAAATGGAACAGGTGGGGTATTCCTTGCCTTTGACAAATGATGACACTATGAAACATTATCCTTTAACTTAGAAGGAGGTGATGCTCCTGTCCTTTAGCAGTACTGTATTACTTTGCTCTGTCAGAAGAGAGTAAGGAAGCATTTGCATACCATCTTACACTTTGCACAAATCCTTCCTGCTCTCAGGGTGATAGTGCTCAGGCTGTGTGCCAGCTGAAGGCTGAAGTCCAGTTCAGGAAAAATCTGGAGTCCAAAATATTCACTGAGGTTTCTCTGGATTTAAAATTGCCTGAGAATTACCATCACCACTTAAGACTGGATGCCCTCTTGAAATACATGGTTTAGACCAACTGGGGCTATGGGACCTGAAGAAGGGAAATGACATGACCTATGCATTCGGGTCCAATGCTCTCTTGTACCTTCTGTCCTTAAAGGCTGTGCATTTTAATAATTTTCTGAAAAACTGAGGTCCAGAAGGCAAAACACAATATTTATTTTCCTATTAAAATCAGATTGTCCTGTCTTTGTAGCCATTTCCTATAATAATAAACAGTAAATAAAACTAACCATATTAAAGCTGATTTCTACATTCCAGAGTTCTATCATGAAGCTACCTGTCTTTTCCTACAGAAATGTAGGGCAAGTAATGGCAGTAGCTCCACTCTGTGCATTTTCACATTCAAACATGCTGGATTTTGTCAGAAAAAAACAATATAAATAGTGCATTGAACCTATAACATTCAGGTACATATTTTTCTTATTTACTGAGCGAGACAAGAGATAGACTGATCCTGATGTCATTGTCTACCATAGCACAGAAAGTTCAAGAGTCAGTCATACCTTGACAGATGTTCAGGGACATGTAGTGTCTGGCTGAATGCTGTGGTAAATTATTTAAATGAGTGTATCCATCCTCTTCCTCTGTATTCATATATATCATCTGAGAACTCATTTGTGGTTCAGTAATGATCTTGTTAAAAGACTGAATGATTTGTGAAGGAGAAGCAAAAAAGAAAGCAGAAAGAGGGAGGGGATACGGGAATGAGTCACACTTCAAATGCCCTAAAGGCAAGACACTTGTATTCAAGTGATACATGTGACTCCTCCTTTTCCTCCCTCAGGGGAAGAACTCCTCTCTTCCCACCCATCATATCTCAGCCTGTCTATATCCCCAGATATAGACAGGAGTTCCAGTAAATGTACAGCCGGCTAGTTTCCCTCTTTTCCCTTTAGCCTTCCTGTGATTTTAATCTCATTTGAACTTTCATAGAATAGGCAGAAGTGGGCAAAGACTTGGGCTGCTGAGCATCTTCTGTCCTTGCAGACACTTTGTGGATGAAAGAGGGCTGGGGAAAGGAAAAGGGAACGGGGTTCCTGGCCTGCTTGGTTTCCTGCCCTTACTAGTTCCATAATGAGAGGTATTATGGGTAGTGGGCAGTTGAGACCTCCATCCTACTCTTTCTTTTGTGATGTTCAAGAACACTGCCAACTCTGCTATAGAAAGTAAAGCAAATAACAGCAGTGAGACAGGAGAGCAGCTGGAAGCTGCAGACACTGTTTTGCTCTTCAGAGAAAGGGGTGTAGGAAGAGTTTCACTGCAAAGGCACTAAGATCCCTGAGCAGAATGCTTGGGTTCTTGTGATGTCTTTCCTGATCCTGTCTGCTGTTGACATTAATTGCTGTGCTCACAGTAGTGCATGAAGAAGATAGGCCCTCACACATCTAGGAAGTGGGAAGAACCAGCCATGTCTGGGTGAGACAGGAAAAAAGCATGGAGTCATGCAAGGGACATGTGTGTTCTTCACACCCCTATGGAGCCCAAATAGACCCTGTACAGCCCCAGAAAGGGTCTATACAGCCCACATAGAGAACAAATATGCACTATACAGCCCCAGAAGGGGACTGAACAGTCATTATAGAACCAAAATATCCCCTATACAGGCCCAGAAGGGGTCTATGCAGCCCCTATGGAGACCAAATAGCCTCTATACAGCCCCAGAAGGGGTCCATACAGTCCTCAAAGAGCACATATAGCCCCTATACAGCCCCTAGAGAGCCCAAATAACCCCTAAACAGCCCCAGAAGGGGTCTATACAGACTCTATAGAACCCAAAAAGCCCCTGTACCGCCGTAGAAGGGGTCTACACAGCCCCTCTGGAGCCCAAAAAGCCCCTATACAGCCCAGAAGTGGGATTAACAGCGCGCAGCCCGCTCCTGTCCCCGGCGCTGCAGTACCGAACGTTGGCCACCGGGGGGAGACAGAGAGCGTGGGATTAACGGCGCACAGCCCGCTCCGGTCCCCGGCGCTGCAGTACCGCATTTTAGCCACCGGGGGGAGACAGAGACCGTCGATTAACAGCGCGCAGCGCACTCCGGTCCCCGGCGCTGCAGTACCGCATTTTAGCCACCGGGGGGAGACAGAGACCGTGGGATTAACAGCGAGCACGCCACCTCTGTCCCACGCGCTGCAGTACCGCATCTTGGCCACCGGGGGGAGACAGAGATCATGGAATTAACTGCGCGCAAGCCGCCTCGGTCTGGCGCTATTTGGGAGCTGGAGCCCAAGTAGCCCCTATACAGCCCAGAAATGAGATTAACAGCGCGCAGCCCGCTCCTGTCCCCGGCGCTGCAGTACCGAACCTTGGCCACCGGGGGGAGGCAGAGACCGTCGATTAACAGCGCGCAGCCTGCCTCGGTCCCCGGCGCTGCAGTACCTCATTTTCGCCACATGGGGGAGACAGAGACCGCGGGTTTAATAGCGCGCAGCGCGCTCCGGTCCCCGGCGCTGCAGTACCGCATCTTGGCACTGGACACTACGAAGAAGTTCTCCACAGAAAGAGTGGTGGGATATTGGAACAGGGTGCCCAGGGAGGTGGTTGAGTCACAATCCCTGGATGTGTTTAAGCATCGCTTGGATGTGGTGTTGGGAGATATGGTCTAGGGGTTAACTTGCAAGTAGGGTTAATGGTTGGACACGATGACCCCAAGGGTTGTTTCCAATCTGAATGATTCTGTGATTTGATTTTTTTTCTTATGACTGTTTGTTAATTTACAATAACTGCTGAGCCACTATATTATAGATTTGTCAACCTAATATTTAATTAGTTATTACTTATGAAAAACACAGATTAATCTTTGCATTATTAATTTATATTAATTCAGTATTGCACTACTCCTCCCAGCATGCCCCGGGATACAAACATAGCGTACCAGAAGCTCCCTCCTCTGGAACTACAGCTCCCACCATACCCCGAGGGCCACATGGAGGACCGGCAGACCCCAGCAAGCCGAGAAAGATACGTCTCTTCCTTCAGAAGCCCACTTGGCTTGTGCCCCCATCCCGGCTCCGGCACAGCACGGCACATCCGCCAGCCCCGCACCCACCGACGCGGACACCACCGCCCCCCGCCCCGCAGACACTGTCGCTGTCTGCAGAACTTTCCCCAGAACGCTCCGAGCGACCGTGGAAGCCCCACTCACCTTCTCCCGGGGTGCAGTCTCATCCCTACTCCGCTCTCAGCTAACGCTACTCCACCTTCTGCAGCCCCCTTTCACGGCAGCCCCCTTTAGAGAGAGGGGCCGGTAGCATCAACCTCACAGCCCGCACCTGGGGGGATCGTTCAGCCCCCGACTGGGGTCAGTTTTAGGGCACTCGCTTTCAGGCACCATCAGCCTCACAACCCGCACCTGGGGGGATCGTTCAGCCCCGACTGGGGTCAGTTTTAGGGCACTCGCTTTCAGGCACCATTAGCCTCACAGCACCTGGGGCTCATTCAGCCCGAGCACAGCCAGGTCAGACCCTGGAACTGCTCATAGCCAAAATATGCACTACACAGCACCAGAATGGGGTTTATACAGTCCCAGAAGGGGTCTATACAGCTGCTATAGAGCTAAAATAGCCCATATACAGCCCCAGGAGGGGTCTATACGGACCCAATAGAGCCAAAGTAACCTCTGTACGCTCCCTATAGGTACAAATAGTCTCCATACAGCCCCAGAAGGGGTCTGTACAGCCATTATACAAACCAAACAACTCCTGTACAGCCTCTATAGAGCCCACATAGCCCCTATACCGCCCCAGAAGGAGTCTGTACAGCCACTATAGATCCCAAGCAGCCACTATACTGCCCTAGAAGGGGTCTGTACAGCCACTATGGAGCCCAAATAACCTCTATACCGCTCAACAAGGGGTCTATACAGCCCATAGAGAGCCCAAATAGCCCCTATACAGAGGAGAAGTCACAGCATCTATCAGTGTTGCACACAGACTCCCCGTAGCCTCAGCATAGTTCTGCCCACCCCCAGCTCTGCAGGGTTTATTCTTTCCTGTGATTGTGTGTGAGTCATTCCCCACAGTTGCCAGCCAGCCAATCCTTTCTCATGTTTCATGTCCTGCCCAACCCCAGCATGTCACATCCTCCCTCAGGGCTTTCT